>OY747709.1:7411995-7476995 GCA_963556495.2 Valencia hispanica | reverse complement strand
GTATAAATGGGACTTTCATTGAGATGACGTTAGTTGTGAATTGAAACTGTGAAAATAAACTGAAATACATTTTGTAGGTGCATTAAATGCTGGAGTATTTAACCTCTATTATATGGTGCCAAGTTTAGTAGTCTACTAATATGACTATAGATATAAATTAATGTGCTACTGACTTAACACTGCTTGAGCTGCTAAGAAAGTCAACTAAACAATGCATTAAGAAAATAGATCTTAAAGGGACATGCTGGCAAAAATCTGGTCCTAATTCTCATAAAAACCTTTCTTCCTCTTCACAGATGATTCTAATGAGAGTCTTCAGAGTCCATACAATCACATGTTATCTAACAGAGTACAAGATAGGGAATGAGTGCTGTCCTATGTGTCCTCCTGGTATGTTCCAGTTAAAGATTTTCCTGTTTATTCTGATCCAGGCTCTGTTACAGGTTTTATCACAATGCAAAATACTCATCTTCAAACGTTTTCCTAAAAATTAATGTGTTGTTTTTACTTGAACAGGCAGGCGAGTAAAAACGGACTGCACAGAGTTTAGACAGAGATCCTGTCTGCCATGTGCAGATGGGACTTATATGGATCTGCCAAATGGACTGAAGAGATGCAATCCATGTTCTACCTGTGATTCAGGTGCAGTTATGTTGACCTTTTCTACTGAAGTGCTTAAATGAAAGACGATTGAATGACTTCTTATTTTTTGAAGACATTTCACTCCCTAAATAAAAGGCTTCTAAGCATACATTCACGCGAGCTCTCTTTAGTCCACTTTTACAAAACTCTGGGTGTATTCACTCCAGGAAGGTCCATTAGTTCACTTGCTTTGATCCGCACCAAATATTTTCTTTTTTCTGTTTTTGCTGCGGGTCCTATTCACACTGCGAGTAAATGCAACAGGACCAGAGATTCTAAACAAAAAGACGTGTGCTCTGCTCTTTAAGCCATTGGACAGTTAAACATGTAAGCAGGGTAAAACCAGGGCGCCATGTGAAAATACGTCAACATAAACAATGGAGAGTGCTGTTCTTAACGTCTTTCTGGTGTTATGGTTAATAAACAGGGGTCACGTTCACCAAATATTTTACGGAAAAATCTAAAGGGTGTTGGTCATTTTGATAAGATTTTCAAACCCCTGACCACTTGGCGCAAATATGTAGACATTTTCAACTTTACTCACAAAGTACAGGTAACTAAATCAGTCAAAAAAGATTCCCATGACAGCATAATCTCAGACCTGGACAATGTACTCAATGGATCTCGCTAACTGGGAGCTGACAGCGTGTTGAAGAGTTACTGAGGCTTTGGAGCGCATCTGCATCTGTTGCTGCACAGGTGGCACAACACCTGACACAGACTGGTGGTGACAGATCGCTGCAGTGTAACTAGTGATGCTAAAAGAGTGCATGCAGGAGGATTTCTCCCACTGAAGCAAACAAACGCCCCTTGTTCAGAGAGTTTTGTCGTATTCTGATCACTTCAATTGAAGAATTGTTCCCTGATTTTAAAACTATGGCTCAAGTGGCGCTTCAGCCTCCATTACGCACAGAATTGAGCACAGCTCAGGCCAAAGCAGGGGAAATGTTCATAATGCATGTAGCTTATTAATCTGCTCCCTGTGTGATGGCACGATGTGGATTCTCTGATCAGTTTGTTCCGATTTAATATCAACTAAAATGAATAAAAATTAACTACTGAATTTGTTATCATTTATAAAATTGATGGGTAAAAATTGATTATGATCGGATTTTTTGACCCCTTCAGTCAAAATGACCGACAACAAAAGATTGTAGCACGACTTCTGTTACAACTACCGATCTAAACAGAAATGTTTGAGTGTCAAGACTGTTTGATGCAGCATGAAGTGTACAATAGGGTGCATAACATAAATATACGTAGAATATGAATAGACTATTGATGTCACAGTGGGCACATTCACATGTTTGGGAAGCACATGCATAGAAAAGATAAATAAACAATGACCTCTCCCAATGCGTCACAAAGATTGTTGCCTGCAGAGACTAAAAAGGTAGTTGTTTTTTTTGTTCATTGGGTGGAATAAAGTTCGGTCGCTTTCACACCTGATTTGCTCCGCGCCAGGGTTCGTTTGGAACCGCTCCGAGACCACCTCTTCATCTGGGTATTGGTTTGCTTGTCTGGTGCGCACCAGAGTTTGCTGGGTTTTATTCACAACGGCTCAAAAGGTCCGGACCAAGGGAGGAAACAAAATTGAGTTGGTTTTAAGCGAACTAACCGAGGCTGTGTATGTGAATACGCTCTCAAATTTGTTTGCCGTGAAAGTTCGGTTCATGTAGGGAGGTGTGAATGTGCAATAGAATCAAAACAACAACAACTCTGCCTCATTCTCTGCTCATGCAGAGCCCTTTGCTCCAACATATTTTTCTGGCACATTTGCCAAAGACAACAGAGCAATCTTAAAACTGCTCCAATCTGATGCCACTCTGTTTGTTTACATTTGACGGAACAGGAAGTGTTCCTGTGTTCAGTGCTTTTTTGGTGCAGCGCCACCACTGGTGATGGAGTAAAATGATGCACAAAAGCTTTGGTTTGTTTGACAAAGTACAGTGTGAAAGTGAACTGCACCAGCTAAAAAAGGAACAATATTGCAATTTTGTTCCTAAATCGAAAAGAATCTACCGGACTATCAGGTGTGACAACAACCGAAATCACTTCCATATCGACTGTGAACATACTTCTTGTATCATGTATAATGACATTTCTGCAGTTTTTATCCAGTTGGACAAACTGTTCTGTCACACTTGCTTAAAGATGTCTTGAGATTTACCATGTTGGTGGAAGTTTTCTCCTTAGACGTGTAATCTTTTCACAGGAGTTGGCCTAAAGGTAAAGTACGGATGTGGACCATCTGCAAACACAGTTTGTGAACCAATGGGGGGATTCTTCTGTACAGACCCTAAATCAGGAGGCTGTGTTGTAGCACAGAAACACAGGAGCTGTGAACCAGGACAGTACATCAGCAAGATAGGTTGGTTTGATTCTCTTATAAAACATTCATCAAAAATCCATTCATTCAAAAAGCACAAGTTACATGTTGCTCAATACTGAAAATATCTGGATTTTTTAAGCAATTTTATGCAAACTGATTTGTGTTTGTAGAGGAACAGCCTCTACAGACACAGAGTGCTCTGACTGCATCAGTGGAACATTTTCTAATGGAACAATGTTATTTTGTCAGCAACACACACAGTAAGCTAGTCTCTTAGAAACAGCATGCACACAGCACTATGTTTTACCAAAGTATTTACCTGGATGCATGTCTCTGTTATTACAGATGTGAAAAAGAAAACCTTCAGCTGATAAAAGCAGGAACATCTTCCACTGATGCTGAATGTGGAGAAAAAAGTTCCAATACCACAGGAGTTGTGATCGGTGTTGTAGGTTTTTTTTAGTTGTAGCAATAACTGGTGGTGTTGCTTTTGTTTTGTGAAGAATATTCAAAACAAAAATATCAAAAAAATTTTATTTTATTTTATAAAGGATTTGAATGGAACCATTAATGATGACAGTAATTTTTGTAGTAAAATTAAAAGTATAACTGGTAGTTTGTGGCTGTTTATACCTTCTTCGTTCCAGTGGATCAACTAGATCTAGTAATAAAACTGAATGTGTTAAAGTATGAAACAGGTTGGAGTGTTTAGAATGCTGTGACAGTTTTCCTATTAAATTGAGTTTTAAAAATCACAATATATCGTCTTACTCATAGTATCGCGATATATCGTATCGCCTCCCCTGTATCGCGATACATATGGTATTGACAAATTTTTGCCAATAAACAGACCTAATTAATAGCAATATTTAGTTTATTAAAGAAAAAATTTATTTATCTTCTACATAAAAGCACGAAGCAAAAGAAGGTGCTTATTTGAGAGAAGCAGGTAAGACAGAACTTCTGTCATTACCTGAATATTATTGGATAGTTTTTTATATCATTATACTTGAAGACTGAGATTTTTTGAGGATTAAATAAAACTGATCTGACAATTAAAGGAGTCTGCCTCTGCTGTTGTACTGGATGTCTCCATCTATATCTAATTGGTTTGTTGTTTTTTTGTTTTTCTTTAATTGCCAAAAGTTTTGAGAATCACACAAATATTAGTTTTCACAAAGTCTGCTGTAAAACTACTTTTAGATCTTTGTTTCAGTTTCTGTGATGTACTGAAATATAATTACAAGCACTTTATACGTTTCAAAGGCTTTTATTGACAATTACATGACATTTATGCAAAGAGTCAGTATTTGCAGTGTTGGCCCTTCTTTTTCAGGACCTCTGCAATTCGACTGGGCATGCTCTCAATCAACTTCTGGGCCAAATCCTGACTGATAGCAACCCATTCTTTCATAATCACTTCTTGGAGTTTGTCAGAATTAGTGGGATTTTGTTTGTCAACCCGCCTCTTGAGGACTGACCACAAGTTCTCAATGGGATTAAGATCTGGGGAGTTTCCAGGCCATGGACCCAAAATTTCAATGTTTTGGTCCCCGAGCCACTTAGTTATAACTTTTGCCTTATGGCACGGTGCTCCATCGTGCTGGAAAATGCATTGTTCTTCACCAAACTGTTGTTGGATTGTTGGAAGAAGTTGCTGTTGGAGGGTGTTTTGGTACCATTCTTTATTCATGGCTGGGTTTTTGGGCAAAATTGTAAGTGAGCCCACTCCCTTAGATGAGAAGCAACCCCACACATGAATGGTCTCAGGATGGTTTACTGTTGGCATGACACAGGACTGATGGTAGCGCTTACCTTTTCTTCTCTGGACAAGCCTTTTTCCAGATGCCCCAAACAATCGGAAAGAGGCTTCATCGGAGAATATGACTTTGCCCCAGTCCTCAGCAGTCCATTCACCATACTTTCTGCAGATCAATCTGTCCCTGATGTTTTTTTTGGAGTGAAGTGGCTTCCTGATCCGATCGTGGCGCTTGCTGGACTTTCTTGGACGCCCTGAAGCCTTCTTAACAAGAATTGAACCTCTTTCCTTGAAGTTCTTGATAATCCTAGAAATTGTTGATTTAGGTGCAATTTTAGTAGCCAAAATATCCTTGCCTGTGAAGCCATTTTTATGCAACACAATGATGGCTGCACGCGTTTCTTTGCAGGTCACCATGGTTAACAATGGAAGAACAGTGATTTCAAGCATCACCCTCCTTTTAACATGTCAAGTCTGCCATTCTAACCCAATCAGCCTGACATAATGATCTCCAGCCTTGTGCTCGTCAACATTCTCACCTGAGTTAAAAAACTTAGGCAGCAACTTCTCCAATATTTATGTCATTCTCAAAACTTTTGGCCACGACTGTAGTCTTGTACACCTTTCCTTTCATTCTTGATAATACTCTTTTATCATACATATCACCTGACCGCTGGAAGTATATAAATCTTGTTTGGCCTGGGATCTCTAGAACGAACAGCAGAGTAGCACTGAAAGGCTGTCTTGATCTGTGTCCTGGAGCTGGTCTATTGGTCCTCTGTCTCTATGGAAGGCTATCTATCCTACAGTGGCACAATTCACACAGGATAAACAAAACAAAGATTTAAAGGCCATACAATGGACTGGTGACCTGTCCAGGGTGTACCCCCCCGATGACCGCAGGAGAAAGGCACCAGCCATAGTGCCACCAAAGTGACAGATAATATAAGTATTCACGATCACACAAGTATGGTAGAAAAAGTATAAAAACAGAATTAAGAATTATATATGTACATCAAGGACATTATTTTTAATAACCTCACAATACTTTGTTTTTGTAATTATGAGCAGCTATACATGAATTGTCTTTTCAAACATTGTGAAGTCCAGTGTGAGGTTTCCACAGTCTGATGATTTTAGAAGCCATGTCCTTTGCTGGTGTTGCTGGTTCCTGGAATCCACAGTTACCACAGTCATCGACCAGAACATTTTAGAGCATGCCGTGATTTCTTCTGCTGACCAGCTTTATGGAAATGCTGATTCCATTTTCCAGCAGGACTCTAGGCACACGCTGCCAAAGGTACCAAAAGCTGGTTCAATGACCATGATATTAATGTGCTTTATTAGCCAGCAAGTTGGTGGTTGACCTTTGGTCTCAGGGCTCAGTCCTGAGATCTCACACTTGGGCAGCGGTCAGTTGAGGAGAGTTTGGGTATCTGATCAGGACACCTGCTGAGTTCTTTCCTTCGGAGGTTTCCTGGTCATGTTGCACTAGCAAGAGACTCTGTGATAAACCCAAAACTCCCTGGGAGGCTGTCTTGGCCTGTTTCCTGGACCTGGTTTATCGATCCTCTATGGCAGGTTCTCTGTTTCAGATATCCTACAGTGGGAGAATTCACACAGGATAAACAAAACATAAAGACAAATAGAATAGAATAAATTAGTAACTATTAAAGTATCTGTGTGAACACATTATATACTATTACTACATTAGTAAAGATGTCAAAAAAGTTAGGATGGGTTTCAAGGTTAAATCAAATAATTAGTCAAACAAGCACACACCTGTGACCAGCAGTAAAGAATGTGTTAAAAAGCTAACAAATGACAGCAAGAGAAAATATCTGTGTCTTAATGATCCATTGCTGCAGACAACATCAGTCGTTAGGCTGCCTTCTTGGACCTTGGTTTGGCTATCAGAGCATCTGTTGGAGAAAAGAGAAATATATTTCAGCCTTCTCTTAACAAATCTAAACTGATATTCTGCCTTTAAGGAACTGTCACATTTTAGATTCCACATCCATATTTAACCATTGTCTAGTCTAAATGAAGCGGTTGCTACATGTTTCCAGCTAACATTAATCTCTAAAGAGGCTGTTACATAAAAACTCAACGTAATCTCAACTTCATCCGTCTGTAGCCGACGGTTATAGAAAAAATCTGTCTGAATGAGATTCCTGATGTAGAAATTATGATGAGGTGCTTGAAGATATTTCCCAATGATGATTCTTCAGTTTAAAGCTGGAGAATATATTTATGTATCAAAGTTTTCAAAGTGGGGTTCAATAATATGAGTTAGTGCTCCACAACATTTGTTATTCTTCCTGAATCCTGCCTTCCTTCCATAGACAACTATGCATTTCACACTGACCGCCAAATTTCTTTAGCCAATAGAATTCGAGTTTCTGTTTTGTCGGCTGTCAATCAACTTACATGATGCAAACCTGGGATTATTGGGCCGCGCACACAGGCCACTCCAGTTTACAGCCGCCCCCGGCTGGAGGGAGCGGGAGTGGGGGATGTTTTGGTATGCTGGATTCAAATAATCTCTCTCTCCCTCTAATACTCTGGACAGCAGCTTTAACTCTCATATTGAACAACTCTGTCAGACTCCTGCAACTCCTTTAGCTGTTCAGTCAAGAAGAGGATGAAAATAGCACAGTGGCAGAATACTGATCACATGCTTGCTCAGTATGAGGGATTGCTGAAGGATTGCTGTGGTTGGAAAGTCTGCATCAAAGGGGCCCAACCTCACGCCAATGACTGATGTAATCTGCTGGGATTCCTTAAATAGGAAACTTTTTAACTGATTGGAATATTTGTATAAATGTATTGAAATGACTTCTTGTTAAGTGCCTTGAGATGACATCTGTTGTGAATTGGCGCTAGATAAATAAACTGAATTGAATTGCTTAGTGGTGTAGGAGTGGGGCCAGATAAAGACTGTCTACAGAATGCTTTTGTTATCTGGATTAACAACAAACTGGATCCAGATTATGACCATTTAGTTGCATTTTTAAGTAAAACAAAGAATTCTGAGACTGAGGTGTTATTTATTGCTCAGATACATTTTTCTAATTAAAAACTGTGCTAGCTTTTTGCTAAATGTTAAAAAAATGTGTAAATAAAAGTGAGTCCGCAGTCAAAAAACATTTTAAGATTCAGTGAATGAGAAGTATTCTGATAAGACTTAGCCTCTTTCAGATCATTATTCTGTAAACAAAAAAACATGCAGCCATCAACCCCGTATAATGTGTCACTTTGTGCTTTAACATAGTAAAAGCTGATCTACTACCAGTACAGACCATGTGTGCTTCAAGAACCAAAGGGGCGTGGTTTACAACTCTCAGCATTCTTCTGCTGAGGTCTTTAGCTCAGGTTCCTATTGTTATTATTTGCGGTTATCTTGCAGCTGCAGTGTTGGCTAACAATGTTGTCAGTGTACTATGACAGTTTATCACCAAGTGAAAAAAGTTATGCTGCAAATTGTTGTATTTTTAATCATCTGCTCGTTCCAATCGTTTCTTCCGATAGATTGCAGCTAAGTACGTCTTTTGTTTGCCTTGAAAGGGGTGCGAGTCGATGGAATTCTATAGAACTTACATAGACCAATAATCCCTCTTTGTATTCAGTGCATTAAACACAAGCAGAGTTTTTCACCACCCTCAGTATAATATAATTTCCACCAGATTTTACTGATTGACATGATTCATGATGGGCAGAGCTGTTTTATGGGCTTGACGTGGAAGCCTCAGATATATTCCTCTCTAAAGTAAATGTTGATCTCTTGCTGTTATGCTAAGCTAACGCTGCGTACTGTAGAGGATGTTCGCTTCTCACTTATTTGATGGAGACCTAAACCTGCAAAGTTTAAGGTCTTTTTCTTCAGGTTTTCAGTTCATTATCCAAGCATGTAGAGCAACAGCAATACACGTCACCTTGGAAACACATGACCTCAAAATAAGGCAGTTAAACTGTATAAAGTTATATGAAATAAATGAAGAATCAAGACATTTGAAGAATCATTGCATCTCTAGTTCCTTGTGAACCATCAGACAAGGCTGCTGCTGTCTTCACCTTGCACTATGTCACACTTGCTCTGCAACCCTACAGCTCAAAGTGGTTATGGGTTTATGACCAACTTGCAAGGTTGATCAGGAGTGTAATATTTGTGGGTTCGTTTCAACCCCCCATCTAAATCAAGACACTTCAGTTGATCGTGAGGCATAATAAACACGTGGAATGAAAGAATGATCTGACAGGTCCTGTTATTTTACTTTGTCCACAGAGTGCAGTTCACCCCATCTGGGGAAAAGGATCCTTGCTGACAGGTTTCACACTCTGTATCATGTCTTCTGGTTCCTGAAAAAACAGTCAGTTTAGCATAAAAACACACCAGCAGTTATAAATGGTATTAAATCCCTGAATAAATTCAGTCTCACCAGGTTGCTTTATTCTCTGTCCAGGCTTACAGACTGAATGTTTCTCTGCTGTGATGCATCCTGAACTATCTGTTAAACTTTGGCAGTAATATCCACTTAAAACATCACAAACTGTGTCTGATGTTGATGTACAGTTCTGCTTGGCAAAGAGACCAAAGCCTGGAAAATAAAAACATGCATTATTATGATTTTGGATGTAGATTAAATGTTTATTTTAAATTCACTGAAACCTTTCCAGCGTACCTGGGTCACAGGTGGAGCAGAGAAGACACCTGGTCAGGCCGTTGGGTTGGTTCATGTAGGTTCCTGTCTCACAGGGGACGCACCGTGTTCCTGACTGAACCGTGCAGTCTCTGCCAACCACAGTTCCTGTAAAAAATAAAAAAAACAAGACAAATACTTAATTTAAAAAAATGGTTAATTACCATATCTAGGCTGATGACTACCAAATCTACCTCTCTATAAATTCTCATGATCCGACCTGTTCTGTTTTGGACTGTCTATCAGAAGTTAAAAAATTATGGACAACCCTGAGCATCCTCTTCATGAGACTGTCATACAACAACAGAGCGTCTTCAGTCGGAGGCTTCTTCAGTTTTGCTGCAATGCAGACCGCTACAGGAAAACCTTCCTGCCCACAGCCATCATCATCTACAACAACTCCTTAAATAATTAATTATATGAGCTATACCAACACTTAATTTCCCTCTGGGATCAATAAAGTATTTTTGAATTGAATTGAATTGCTTCCAATTTTCTACTTTCAAATTATGAAAAAACAGAAGCTAGTCTTATTACTCTTAAAAAGTAATGACATGCTCACCGTGGAGCATGTCTGGAAATTGTTACAGCTATGATTCATGTATGAGAAATCCCAAAATGAGATTATATCCCACCAGTGATAAAGTTTTACTGTTTAAAACACACAGATTGCAGCAAAATGTTTTTTGCTTAATTTCTGATTCAACTTCAATGTTCTGTGTGTTTTTACGTGTTATACCAACCTATGGCATAACCATCAATCTTCTGCTGCTTTGAGTTGAAGGTGAGTGCATATATACATAATTTTAATCCTTTCAAACTAGAGTGGTTAACAAAGTGTGTCTGATAATAAAAACAAGTTATCAATAAAACATCAACTTGCTAAAAATAAATAAGAAATAAAACAGCTAAGTTAGTTGATACCCTACTAGTTCAAGGATTACTAAGAAAATGAGTCATATCTTAATTTTCAATCTAAGATTAGATTAAATCAATATTTTCATAATAGAGTTAAATTAGTACGATTGAGCTGTTTATCTGCTGGCTGTATAATTAATACTGAAAGTCTCAGCTGTGTTCAGACTGAACCTGAACACAGCAAATAGTGATGTGTTGGTTGCAAACGAAACAGCTCTCAGATCTCTTCGAAGTGATCGATCGGAACGGCTCCTGCTGAGGGAGTCGAACCAGAGGCGATTTTTAATTTATTCTGGTCAAGCTATACGTGATTGGTCAACTCCACGATGTGTGGTGGGAGACGTCTGTGTGTCTGCATTGAGCAGGAGGGGGATAGGAGAGGGAGGGGAGGGGGGTACAGACACAGATAGCGCCACAAACACACTCAGTACGTTTACATGCACATTAAATAGAGCTATGGCAATAATCGAGCTAATAGCTTAACCAGAATGGGAGCCTTTATTCCAGTTTACATGTCACTCAGAAAATTCAATTATTGAATGTAAATGCACTGTAAATGTCAGTCAGTGGGTTTACATGCAGTAAGAGAAAACCAAATAATTGCCTTAGTCCGACTGAATTCTGACTTTTGAAATGCATGGATACACCTTGGTCCGGCTGAAGTTGAACCGAACTGGCCTACTCCTAATCGAGCCAACACACCCAGATAATGTGGTTCAAAAAAACAGAATCCCTTTGCATGTATACGACATCCCAGGTTAGTCGAGATATTACCAACCTGGTCAATCCCCTTTTCTGGATGACAAGACTGTGGAAGTAGGAATAACGCCACCACTATGACAACAACACACCGGCAACAACACGTGTAACACCATCAAACAGTACAATACTTAAGAAATGTACTGTGCTGCAGCGTTGTTGTTGTCCATTTCTTCGCCCATTAAAAAATTGATTTTATTGAATTAATAAGAATAAAAACAATATATCAAATATACTTAAGTGAATGCCAGGGATAAACACAAAAAGTGACCAAATATAACAGAGGGCTTATAATATATTAGTACAAACTTATAAGTATAGGAATACTTTAGGATCACAGATTCTGGTTCAATTTGTCAAGAACGTAGTGAGTTTTAATTTGATTATCAAGCTCTTTTATTGTAAACATGTTATTGTGCAAATCCTTTGCTTGAAGTGACTCATACTTTGTTTAAAGTCTGTCCATTTTGCTTTGTGAATATGACTATTTTGCCAAGAGAAGCTGGATGAGATAAGTAACGTCCTTGTTCATACCTTCATCTTCAAAGCAAAGTATTATATATGTTTCAGCTAGTTGCACTGGCCATTTATACAGTTTAGAAGCAAAAAAAAGTTGTTTTGGGGTTTAGTTACTCTTTAATAATTCAATTTTCTGAGTGACATGTAAACTGTGATAAAGGCTCCCATTCTGGTTAGGGTATTAGATCGATTATTGCTGTGGCTCAATTTAGATGTGAATGTAAATGTACTAAGAAAAACGTGAGGGTGTAAGAAGAGAATAATAGCGCTAAAGACAAAACATGCAGGAAATGGGAGAAAATGAGTGATAGCAGGTAATACCACAAAATTTGGATGCATTTCAATTACAATGATAATTGTTTACAATGATAATAATAGGCAAAGTGTAGAATATGCTAAGTTAAAATATATTGAGCAGGATCTGCAGTTATCTACATTATCTAGCAATTCTGTTGTTTCACTGTAAATAGTTCAAAGTTTTTATAAATATTTTACATACAATCGGTTTGTTTTTGTACTTTAACATTTATTTTTTTGTAGCACTCTGTTCCATGTTTGTAGAACAATAATTCACTATACAGAAATGTACATTCTTTCCGGTAATAAATTAATTGAAGAAACAAAAAATGTGAGCAGCCGGTTCTTTTTTGTGTACCGAGCCACAAGAAACGGCTCTCCTCAATCAGCCGGAATTCCCATCCCAAGCAGCAAAATGTTGCTTCAATACACAGAAATAAAAAACTAAATATCGTCCTAGGTAAGAGCGTGGTGTGTGTATCTCTGTGGGCTGTGTGTATCTTTAGGTGGACACTCCTACAGACGCGAGTAAAGAGGTTTAAGCCCGACAGAATAAGTTCATTTCTTCGCCACACAAAATGGCTGCATCACTTTCGGTTTTCGTCGCTGTTGTTCTCAATACCTTCGTGACACATCGGGCAGCATTGCCCATCACTGGCGGTGTATTCTTTTGTTCGGCAGGTTGATACTGGTTCAGTCAAGCTAACACCCACTAAAACAGAGAGAGAGAGTCAGAGAGTTGGAGCGCAAAGTGCAACATTACAATGAACACCAGGATCAGATCAAATTAAAATGTCTCCTCGGAGCCAGAAACACTCACCAAACATGATCAACATGGAACATGCTGTTACATCCTGCATCGTTGTTCTACTGTAAAATGTTCTGGCAAATTTTCCTGAGCTTTTTGATTTCATTTTAGAAATTGGGGACAATGTAAACTAACGCCTCAAACTCAAAAAACAACTTGAAGTTGCCAGATTTGTTGAAAGTTCTCCATTATGGAGTTTACAGTTCTCTGCAGTCAGTTCATTCAATTCAAAAATACTTTATTATTCCTAAAAGGAAACCAAGTGTTGTAACTCACACTACTGGAGTTTCTTCAATGAGTTGTTGAAAACACTGATCTGTGTTGTAGAAAAACTGAAGAAGCCAATTCTAGAATTGCTGTTATCACTTGTGGTCAGTTTTCAGGTTGATCCTCAGTTTTCCTGTCCTCATTACAATGCAGTAATTACATCTGCACAGGTCATGTTTTATGCCAGGGTCTGTCTGTTAGTTAGCAAAATAACTCAAAATGTTATAGGTGGAGTTCAAGGACATTTTCTGGAAATGTCTGCAATGTGACCAGGAACAAGTGAGTAAAATCTGGGGGTGATCCGGTCACCGTCTGGGGGTGGGACTGAGCTGCCTTAGATGAGGTCTGCGCCCTCTGAGTCCTTTTCTAGTGATATTTAGGTTAGTGCTGAGAGCAAACCCAACATGAGCAGCACCATCTCTGAGTTTAGCTTGTTTGCTACTTTAATGGGTTTTAAACAGATGTGATTAACTCAGAGTTTAGTGTCAGGTTTGGTTCTGAGTACACATCCTCTAAAATCCCCACACCCACCCTGCTGCTGCCTGAGGGGAGACCGCATTTCTTACATAATCACTAATCTTTCCTCTGCATGATAAGACTGACAGCTGCTCTCCTTTAGTTCACATGCTGCCACACTAAAACCTGGTTAGTTACATGTTTGCTGCTGTAAAGACAGCTTACCTTCAGCCTGTGTTTTAGATGAAGTTCAGCGCTTTGCACACAAAGAAAACAAGCTACAAAAAGCCAACCTGTATGTCGTCTACACAACTCTGAGAACATTAGAACTTATTTACCAATGCTGACTAAACCCACAGCGGCTTGGATGATGTTCATCTGCCCAGAGGAAAATGGAGAGTCCCAAGAAGAGCTGAGACGCTGTAGACATTCAGGAAGCAGAATGGTATAAACACCATGAAACAGATAAAATCATGTAAAACTAATTCCAGAAATCTTTGAAATAGTTTATTGATCAGCAAGGTAATCCAGTCTCACCTGAAGAGTTACAACTTGACATACCACACCCTGAAAGGGAGAAATTACATGAGACATGAGAACAGCATTGGAACAAGCTGTACAAAAGTGTGGGAATGTGAGTTGACGGTAAAATGTAGGCTACTGCTAAATTATGAAATATTTTACACACGTTACATAGTAGGTCAAGAAACATGGAAATATGACCTAGAATGCACAATGTAAGCAAGCATATTTGTATGTCTAACTAAATCTTCTTAGGCTACTAAATTATTTATTAATGATGTTGCTCTTCCATTTCTCTTAAAACATGCTGTAGCCTACCATTTTCCATCTTCTGCCATTCGATTGGCTGGTTGTGACATAACTATATACACATATATATTATATATACGTGTGTGTCTGTGTGACATTCCAATCAGTTTACAGTTTTAGCTAGCTTTCTATTTAAAGAATCCCAGCAGATTGCATTGAGTATATTGACTGGCATTTGCGCTTCAAGGGGAAAAAACACACACGCACACAGCAGCCGAATGTATAAACAAGTTGTGGCCTGTGTTAAGACCTGTGTAGTGATGATATCTCCATCAGCGCAGACGTTTAAACTAGAACAGAATGCAAAAAGAACGCAGATCAGTGCGGGGGAAAACTGCATACATGGCAACCCAGTAGTGACGTAAAAAAAGCAGCGTCAAGGACGAAGAAGTCCGGGAGCGGCAGGATCGAGCATTTAGTTTAGGTTAAAGCTGCAGTCTGGAGAATATGTTTATGTATCAAAGTTTTATAAATCTTTAAAATGATAGTGGGGTTCGATACTATGATAAAAGGCTGGTGCTCCACATTGTCATTCTTCCTAAGTCCCGCCTTCCTCCCATAGACACCTATGCATTTCACACAGAGACCATTTCTTTTTAGTCAATAGAATTCGAGTTTCCGGGGGCCGACAAAGATGGCGCTCTGAGTGGACGTGTTTCTCTGAGCTCCGCAAACCGAACTGTTTTCTACATAGATAAACTGTGAACAAACGGACTTCTGCATTTAGTTTATGCACTGCGTGTGTCCGGCGCAATTCTGGCTACTTTTGCTGGTAAAATGAAACCTCCAGAGAAGAGGAAGAGTGACGGCAAAAAGGCGTGTTCTACCAACAAGGCTGCAGCGTCAGCTCCCACTTAGCAGGCAGATAAAATACCAATGCTCATTGACAACATGCACGACTACCTCGGGTCGGGCACGGAAGTACTGAAGGTTTCATTAATGGATGATGATTTTCCACCACTTCCCGTCACCCCGGTCAAATCACCCGCATCTAAATGCATACGTGTGGAAGATACAACTGCCGCGATCCTCTGCCAGCTTTCCTCCCTTTCTCAGCTGATAAACAGCATGTCAGATGCCTTGGAAAAGTTGGTCAGTGACAACACCATGGTGATTGCCGATGTAAAACGGGCAGTTACAGAAAACACAAAACAAATCGCTGGTGTTAAAGAATCCTTTGATGCGGTTTGTGCTGAAGTAGGAAGCATGAAAGACAGAGTTGATCGCTGCGAAACGCTGATTGAGGCTTGCAATGTGAACTCAGACAAGACTGAGCAGCGTGTTTTTCAATTAGAAGCGTACTCTCGACACTGGGATCTCAAGCTCTACGGCCTGGAGGAGAAGGATCAGCAGGATCTGCGACAAGAGATCATCCAGATATGCCAGGGTCTGCTTCCAGATGCCATAGACGTCGTTCACCGCCTCGGCCCCAAAAAGTCTGGTAATAATCAACCGAGAGGTGTCATTGTGCGCTTCATCTCCAGATCCTGCCGTGATGCCGTGTGGCGCTCCGCAAAGAACTCCAGCTTCATGAAGACCAAAAACCTGAAACTGGCGGAGGACTTGTCGGCAGAGGACAGAGAGAAGAGAACGAGACTGTGGAACAGGCACGGAAAGACGGCAAGCCAGCTTTCTTCGTGGGTGCTCGTGCTTTTGTGGGTGGAAAGGAAATGTTCCCACCTTGAGACTTTGTTGGTGAGGTAACTTTAGTACACAGTATAAGACAGTCTTCATTTTATATGTTCATTATGTGATTTAGTCAGGCTTACCTGCTATTTATGTTACTGAATCAAAGTTGCTTTTTTGAGCCGAGGACTGCGAGAAATTCTCTTAACTTGCTTGTTAATGCATAGCGTGTCACCCTATGTTCAAGCAATATGTTTATTTGTATTCTGATACTTTAAACTAATACTGCTTAATTGCGTTCTAAAGAAGTTTATCAGCCTTTCATTTACTTAAATTTACTTTTCCCTTTAGGGAAAAAAAAACTTTTATAAAAGGGAAAAATGAGTGAGGGCAAAGGAAAGCGGGTTCTTTTTAGGCTCTCCTTGCAAAGGGTTCCTTTCATATGTTTACAGTGTGGTTGATTGTTTTGACTGCCTATGTTCACATTATTTTATAAGGTTTGCTGTTGTCAGACCCATGTTGGCGCTTTTGTAGAGACCTTATCTTTTCTACATTTCTATATGCATTACCATTTATTTGGTCTAGTTTTTTCTCGTATTTTCTTTATTTTATTTCTTTCCGTATGTCTTTGTCTGTTATCTCTTTAAACACAAGAGGTTTAAGAAACCACCTTAAACGAAAAGCTATATTCTTATACTGTAAACAGCCTAATACTGACTTTTGTTTTGTACAGGAATCGCACTCAATTGAACAGGATGCTAACTTCTGGAAATCACAGTGAGGGGGTGACCTATGGCTGTCTCACGGGTCTGAGCGCTCAGCTGGAGTTTGTATTCTAAAAAAAACGCTTTAATGGAAAGGTTTTAAATTCTGACTGTGACAAAAGCGGTCATTGCATATTTCTGGTTCTAGAAATTGCTAACGTAAATTACATCATAGTTAATGTTTATGGCTTCAATTCACAAATGGAGAACAATAGTTTTTTTGGATAAATTTGAAGAACGACTTTTTTACTGGTTATCTAAATTCCCAAACTCTTTCATTGTTATGGGGGGAGATTTTAATACTGTATTAGATAATCGCCTGGACAGGGTACCTGCAAGGAATTTGGACTCTAATATTTATGTGAAGACGCTCCTACATAGTTTTAATTTAACTGATATATGGAGAGATACTACAGAAATCATATACATGGAGCAATAAAACACTATCAAGACAGTCTCACATGGATTTCTGGCTTGTATCCAAGGATCTGAAAAATGTAGTTGCAGACATTCTACCATCGCCGCTATCTGACCATAAGACTATTCAAATTATCATTCCTTCATTCTCTTCCAGCTCTCCGAAAACCTACTGGAAACTTAATAGCACAGTCCTTAAACACAAGGAGGTGATTTCTAAGATTGAGAGTTTAATTCGGCTTTACTGGGACAAAGCTCAAAGTGAAAAATAACTGGGACTTGTTAAAATACGAAACTGCTAAATTTCTTAGGAAATATAGTAGTAATTTAGCTAAAAGAAGAACAGAGGAAAATGACACTATTCTTAAAATTGTATTTTTAGCTTCTAAGCCTTCAGATGTACTTACAGAGTCAGAAAAGTTAGTGCTCACTAACCGGCAGCATAGGTTGGACGAGATATATAAACAAAAAGCGGAAGGTGCTTTTGTTAGATCTCGCCGTAAGTGGCTTGAAGAGGGCGAGCAGAATTCTGCATATTTTTTTAGATTAGAAAAGCAGCATTCAAATAACTCCATTCAACAGTTAAGAATTGATGGTTCAGTTACTGACGATCCAAAGAAAATGGCCAAGTATTGTGCTGGATTTTACAGTGATCTCTACACCTCAAGATATTGTCCTCAAGATGCCTCCAGTTTCTTTCAATCTATTCCTAATATCAATCAAACTTCTGAAGCTGATTGTGACTTTTGCGATGCCTCTATTTCACTGGATGAAATTACCAATGCCATTAATCGACTAAAAATGAATAAATCATCTGGAACGGATGGCTTTACTGCTGAATTTTATAAGCATTTTTAAAAAGTTTTCGTTGAAAGCATTAACAGAGGTTCCTTGCCCCTTACTTTAAGTCAGGGTCTAATTGCACTTATCCCTAAGCCCAAGAAAGATTATCTCTTGTTAGACAATTGGTGCCCCATTTCCTTATTAAATGACTATAACATTTTTGCTTTAATACTTGCCAAAAGACTGAAATCAGTACTAGACCCTATTATTGATGAGAGCCAATCTGGGTTTATGCAAAATAGGCATATTTCAAATAATGTGAGATTGATTTTGGATTTATTAGACTACTCTGAGCTTGTTCATGAAGACATTTTTATTCGTTTCTTAGACTTTTATAAAGCCTTCGCTTCTTTAGAGTATGATTTCATAATGGAAACCCTAAACAGGTTTGGTTTTGGTCAGTTCTTTTGTAGGTGGGTCTAAACTTTGTATACTAATGGAAACAGTTCTATTAAATTAAGCAATGGTACTTCCCCAAGGTTTCCTTTTAAAGCGTGGAGTACGCCAAGGGTGTCCACTTTCTGTTTACTTGTTCCTTCTCGCTGCCCAACTTCTTAATTTACACATTAAAAATAGTCCTATTAAAGGCAATAATGTTGCAAATAATCATATTTTAATCAGTCAACTGGCAGATGATACAGCCCTGTTTCTGGCAGCTGCTTCACAGGTCTCAGTTGCGATTAACACTATGTGTTCATTCTCCAAAGCTTCTGGCCTCACCTTAAATCTTAATAAATGTGAACGGTTACCAGTGAATAACTGCTCTGCTTCTGTGTTGTTTAATATCCCTGTAAGAGACTCAGTCACATATCTTGGTGTTCATATTACTAAAGATAGAGAAGCCAAAGGTAAATTAAACTTTTCTCCCCTCATTGAAAAAACTCAAAAGATTTTTAACCAGTGGTTACAAAGAGATCTTTCTTTAAAGGGCAGAGTTCTGATTACCAAGGCGGAAGGTATTTCTCGTTTAACCTATGCTGCTCAGTCATTACACGTATATAACTCCTTTTGTAAATCTGTCGATAAGATGCTATTTAATTTTTTATGGAAAAATAAAACTCACCATATACGTAAGTCTGTAGTTCTGAATTCATACAACAAAGGAGGCTTAAATTTCATAGACTTTAACTCTCTTAACAACACATTCAAAATAAACTGGATCAAGCAATATCTCAAAAACCCTACTTCCATCTGGAATTTTATTTCTCATCATGTCTTTTCACAGTTAGGCGGCCTACAATTTATTCTGCTTTGTAATTATAAAATACAGAAAATTCCAGTTAAACTCTCCAGCTTCCACCAACAGGCTCTTTTGGCGTGGGCTTTGCTTTACAAGCACAACTTCTCTCCACAGAGATGTTATATATGGAATAACTATAATATTGTCTATAAGAACAAGACACTTTTTTATGATAATTGGTTCAGCAATGGTATTTTATCAGTCAGCTCTTTAATACGAATGGACTGCTTTACAGTTATTCAGAATTTCTTGTCAAGTATAAGATTCCAGTAAGCCCAAAATAATTTTCTATAGTTTTTGACGCTGTGCCCTCGGGTCTTCGTAAGCTATTCAGGACAGTCGATATCTCATCGCCATTATCAATGTCACCCCCAGATCCAACTCAACTTCCGTTAGGTAAAGTCTGTTTCTCTACATATAAAGCATCCAACTGTAAAATTAGATCCTTGTTTCAGGCTGACCTAGTCTCTACTTCTCCTGCATCTTTCTATTGCAATAAGTTTGACTTTAACATAGACTGGGAAAAAGTCTGGTCCCTACCACAGAAGTTCCGTTTAACTAATAAGATAAAAGAAGTATTGTTCAAGTTGCTAAACAGGTTTTACCCCACAAATGTACGCTTACATAAGTTTAAGAGTGACACTGACGCAAAATGCTCTTTTTGTGGTTTGCATCCTGAAACTACAGTGGCTTGCAAAAGTATTCGGCCCCCTTGAACTTTTCCACACTTTGTCACATTACAGCCACAAACATGAATCAATTTTATTGGAATTCCACGTGAAAGACCAAAACAAAGTGGTGTACACGTGAGAAGTGGAACAAAAATCATACATGATTCCAAACATTTTTTACAAATAAATAACTAAAAAGTGGGGTGTGCGTAATTATTCAGCCCCCTTTGGTCTGAGTGCAGTCAGTTGCCCATAGACATTGTCTGATGAGTGCTAATGACTAAATAGAGTGCACCTGTGTGTAATCTAATGTCAGTACAAATACAGCTGCCCTGTGACGGCCTCAGAGTTTGTCTAAGAGAATGTTGGGAGCAACAATACCATGCAGTCAAAAGAACACACCAGACAGGTCAGGGATAAAGTTATTGAGAAATTTAAAGCAGGCTTAGGCTACAAAAAGATTTCCCAAGCCTTGAACATCCCACGGAGCGCTGTTCAAGCGATCATTCAGAAATGGAAGGAGTATGGCACAACTGTAAACCTACCAAGACAAGGCCGTCCACCTAGACTCACAGGCCGAACAAGGAGAGCACTGATCAGAAATCCAGCCAAGAGGCCCATGGTGACTCTGGACGAGCTGCAGAGATCTACAGCTCAGGTGGGGGAATCTGTCCATAGGACAACTATTAGTGGTGCACTGCACAAAGTTGGCCCTTATGGAAGAGTGGCAAGAAGAAAGTCATTGTTAAAAGAAAACCACGGAACTTTTTGGCCAAAATGCAAAACGCTATGTGTGGCGGAAAACTAACACTGCACATCACTCTGAACACACCATCCCCACTGTCAAATACGGTGGTGGCAGCATCATGCTCTCTTCAGCAGGGACAGGGAAGCTGGTCAGAGTTGATGGGAAGATGGATGGAGCCAAATACAGGGCAATCTTGGAAGAAAACCTCTTGGAGTCTGCAAAAGACTTGAGACTGGGGCGGAGGTTCACCTTCCAGCAAGACAACGAACCTAAACATAAAGCCAGGGCAACAATGGAATGGTTTAAAACAAAACATATCCATGTGTTAGAATGGCCCAGTCAAAGTCCAGATCTAAATCCAATCGAGAATCTGTGGCAAAATCTGAAAGCTGCTGTTCACAAACGCTGTCCATCTAATCTGACTGAGCTGGAGCTGTTTTGCAAAGAAGAATGGGCAAGAATTTCAGTCTCTAGATGTGCAAAGCTGGTAGAGACATACCCTAAAAGACTGGCAGCTGGAATTGCAGCAAAAGGTGGTTCTGCAAAGTATTGACTCAGGGGGCTGAATAATTACGCACACCCCACTTTTCAGTTATTTATTTGTAAAAAATGTTTGGAATCATGTAGGATTTTCGTTCCACTTCTCACGTGTACACCACTTTGTATTGGTCTTGCACGTGGAATTCCAATAAAATTGATTGTTTGTGGCTGTAATGTGACAAAATGTGGAAAAGTTCAAGGGGGCCAAATACTTTTGCAAGCCACTGTATATCACATCTGTTCTGGTCTTGTGAATTCACATATAATCTATGGAAAGACATTAATTCATTTGTAGTTGATAATATTCTTGCTGATTTTTTTTCCTGTACTACAAAAGTGTTATTTTTAGTTGTTTTAGTGACTAGGAAGGAAAATGATGCACTCTTTCTTGTAAATCTTATTTTTTTTGTTGCTAAATTTCACATTCATAAATGCAAATTCACTAATAAAAAAACCACTTTTTTCGGTGCTAAAGATTGAAATGGAACATTATATCTCTATCTCTTACATACAAAACAAAAAAGCTGTTAAAGCAGTTATTTGCAATTTGTTTAATGTGTTTATTTGATTAATAATCTTGTGTTTACTTATTTCTTTTTTGTAATGTCTTTTTTTCCCTTTATATATTAGTTTTGTGTATGTCTATATCATTTGCTCGTTTGATTGTATTGCTGATAATTTTCAATAAAGTTTTGGGAGAGAAAAAAATGGAGTTTCCGCCTTGTCGACTGTCAATCAATGGAAGAGAGCGTCAGTCATGGAGAAGTCGCTCACCTCTAAAATGTCCAAAACAAAATACAACCGGGTGATGCTTGATAGCTCTTGCTGCTTTCCTCTTTGACCTGCTGTGACAACACAGGTGATGTGCGTGCATAATTTCAAGGTTATCGGTGCCCATCAACTGGCTTTCTGATTGGCTACAACTGAAATTCAACAGGCTGCATGCTGGTTTGTCCTTGCAACCAAGGGAAGGGGCAAACTCCACCTGCCAAATATGAAGCCTACCTGGAAGTGACAATAATTGCAGTTGCCAACTTCACAGCAGAAATAAACATGTTTATAACCTGGTTCAAAACACCATTTTAGGTCTAATAGGTCAGGTTTACCGCCATGACAACTCTGAGGAGGGTGTTTAAAAAAAGTAACTCATCTGTTTAGATGTAATTTAAGCTTTAAATTATTAATAAGGGGCGTGTCCTTTTGATTGACATGTCTCAGATGAGCTATCAGCGGTAGCACTGGTGGCTAGCGGCTTGCCTTGCTCCAGGGAAGGTCGCAGCCTCACTTTAACATAACAGTCTCGCCCATTTTGTTTCTCTGAACTTCATCAGTTGAGTCGTGTTCAGAACTCCCCCCTTTCCCCCTTACGATCAAAGCCAGCAAAGGCCCGATTGTCTGGTGTCTGCAAACATCCTGTCTGATTTTCCTGTGGTATGGGGTGTGTTAAAAGTGATATTGTCCAGTCCAATCCGCTCAGAAGATCGTAAATAATGAAGATGTTCAATATTTACGAATTGAAATCCTGAAGTGTGTGGAGTGCTCAGAGAGGAGCTGAGCACGCACAGTAGGTAACGTCACGTGTACCGGAACCAAAACCAATAAAGAAGCGAGCTGACTCAGCTGACTGACGGAGGAGGCGGTAAAAACAGAAATCCCTCTGACTTCTCAAATGGAAGACCAACTGGTTGATTTGTGGCCACAACAGGACGGACAAAGAGAGGAGTTGGGCTGAAATAGCGACTACAATGGATGTACCCGGTAAGTAATCACCCAGCTACCTAGCATCACCATAGCAACAGTGTAGTTTGTTAAAAAGACCAGCTGGTCATGGCTTTTCCTTTTGGTCTCCGAAGTCACGTTTGACTATGCGAGATTTGGAATATTGAGCGTGAACAAGCGGATACTCTCCTGAAGAATCCGTTAGTGTGTGGTGTGTTCCCTAGTGCACACCACACACTATAAGATCAGCAGAGAGCGATCTTGTGCGATCCGTTTTTTGTTATCTTCAAGTGGTCTCTAAATCTGTAAAGGTTTGAAGAATCCTGTATTCTGTGCCAGTCTTAAGGAGGCAGAGAGGTTTTGGAATGCAGGGGGCGCTGTTGAAGATTCTTTTGACTGTGTGGTGTCAGCCAGTTTTTAAATCTCAGTATGCCATTTCTAATAACTGTACAATATTTTTTTCTTCTGCTTTATTTTAATTTGGCCTTACTGTAGTTTTTTTTTACCCTGGTGTGAATCTAAATGAGTTGACTTGCTTGTAACTTCACAGCTGGTACACCTACATTTTCCCACTAAAGTTATTTCTATCTAATTTCTTCTAATTAGGCAGCAAACCACAGTCAGATGTTTATGTCAGCTGCTGTAATCCTCCAGTGGGATCAGTTCTCTGGTGCATCCTTTCTTTGTTTAAATGCATTTACTCCATGACGTGCATGTCAGTGTTTCAGAAGCTACCAGCTCTGTGATTTTGCATTTATAAACTGAACCAATATTAGGAGAAGAGCTTTGGATTTCAAAGTATGAAATACTTCAGCTTTCATTTTAATAGAGATGCTGCAGCGTATTTATTGAGGGGATAAGAGGTTGTAGTCGTTTCAGCATCTCCGTCCACAGGATTAGCAAAGCACAGCTTCCTCACTCCACAGCTGCATGAAGATGGAATGGACAGATGTTTTACACAACCCCCCTGATATATATCTCTGGGAAGGAACAAGATTTGAACTGGTAATGAAGCGGCTGTAGCACCGGAGCCACCACTGTCCCCTGCATAAGAAAATGTAGAGACCACTGTCATAATAACCAGAACAACGCTCCTCTGTGTTTTATGGCCTATTTACTGTGTGATTTATTCGCCCTTACATTTCTGTGGTCAATAACAAAATCTCAAGTAACACCAGTGTTTTGCTTTTTGGAGTCCAACAGGCTCTTCATAAAACAACAAACATTCAGCATTTAATTTGAAGTACAATATAGAAGAAAAATTCAATGCAATCAATCCCAAACTTCCAGAAAGGTAGGGTGTCAGACCAGCCTCTATAGCTCTGTAAAGTGAAAGCCAAAGAAATGTTCTACAGTAGACAAACATCCTGCCTCATATTAGAACAAAGATGAAAGCAAATCACTTGTGAACTGTGGTTGAACACACGGCGACAATAAATGATTAAAACAGCACCGTGTCACTAATCAGACACATTAATACTCTGTAGTTATTTTTATATATATATATATATATATATATATATATATATATATATATATATATATATATATATATATATATATATATAAATATATATATATATATATATATATATATATAACTAAAAGAACAGAACATAAGCATGGAACCATTTAATTAAAAGTCACAGATGAAAAATGTCTCCATTAGGGAAGTGGCTTTCAGATAATCTTTGTGTCAGCATGTTTTACCCAAACAAGTTGCTCCATGTCTCTGCTATGGTTCTAACACGTCTGCAGGATCTAAATATTGTCATGCAATAATTTATGAGAGGATGAACGCCCTAACCAAAGTCTCTCTCCACACCGACTGTGGTTCAAGCACACAAAGCAAACAGCACATTTTTCCTTATGAAAATCCTCCACTAAAGTACAATGAAGTACATTCCCAGTCATTTATGATATAACACTGGGCACCCAGTAATATCACACAAACCTTATCATTATTTGGTTAGTTACATAATCTAAACACAGTGAACTCTGACTTCAACTTTATGCAGACTTTTCTGTCCCTTTCACATTCGATTTTAACTGTGATAAATTTAGGGTTTTGCTTAAGCAGACATCTTTGCTCTCCAAGTCAGAGTCTTTAAAAGATCTGGGGTGTGCAGGTTTAAAGCCAACAATGTCTCTTAAAAAACTAAGGATATAAAATCAGAAAACAAGAGCAGAATCCTACTAGGAAAAAGTGATGCAGTAAGTAATGTAAAGTAATGTAGTTATTCACTTCATTAACCCGCATCAAAGCTGTTTAAGACAATCCACTCAAATACATAACTTTCTACTGCAGGTCAGCAAAACCTTAGGATTCACAGAGCTGTGTTATAAAGCCTCCCATTTAAACCATGAACCATGAACCATGCACAGAATAAAGATATAGGCCAACTAAATAAACCTGAACACTGGATTCACAGGGAGACTTGGAGAACCTACCCATCATCCATCTATCACCTGAAGAACATTTCTAGATTATCTTTAGTTGGACTGATTACTGCAACAGCGTCATCACAGGTCTGTCTAAAAAGTCAATCAGACAGCTGGAGTTGATCCAGAACGCTGCTGCTCGTGTTCCTCACTAGAACCAGGAAAATAGAGCACATCAACCCAGTTCTAAAGTGCTTACACTGGCTCCCTGTAGCTCAGAGAATAGACTTCTAAATACTTTTACTAGTTTATAAATCATTGAATGGCCTAGCACCAAATTATGTTGAAGATCTACTGTAACTATAGATAGACAAATACTTTATTTATTCCCAAAAGGGGAAATTCACTTTGTCCAGTGCTCACATATTTAGAAATATATATTAGATTAAAATAAAACAATAACAAATAAATTATTTACGAAACATGTTGGATGTCTCTGTTGAACAGTCGTATAGCTGCAGTAACAAACGATCTCCTGAACCTCTCAGTCCCGCATCTCAAAGATACAAGCCATCCCTAGAATTAGAACCAAACATGGAGAAGCAGCTTTAAGTTTCTATGCTCCTCTAATCTGGAACAAACTTCCAGACAACTACAACCCATCTGTTTAGAGCTGCCTTTAAATAATGTTTTCATGTGTCATATTTTTACTGTATCCCCTTAATCAAGTAAACCACCTTGAATGAACTTGTTGTTGAAAGTGTGCTATAGAAATAAAATGGCCTAGCCTTACAAGCCAACAGCAAAGAAAAACAAAAACAGTATCTGACAACTATCTGCAGTCAGTGGTTACAGACCTCCACACTTCATGTGATTTTCAGATTAGCTCAAGAACCATAGATAAAGAACTCTCCAGGGTCAAGCTGCTCCATCCAAGCCTTATATACCAATTGCAATTGCAGTGTTGGGTAAAATGGTGTAAAGCAAGCTGTCAAAGCAGTGGAGAATATGACGTCACCATGAACACATCATCATAGTAACTAGGAGAATGCAGACTTCTTAAAGTTCATATTGTCCAGAGTTTGTTTGAAAATCCTCCCTGAAAAGTTTTCTTGGATATAAAAAAATTATAATCTGAAACATTTAGATGTGACATAAAAATATTTTTTTTTAAATTAGAGAAGGGGTAAATTATTTTCCTCACCAATGTATTTTTTGACAAACAAGGAGCCAGTGCAGTGATATAAGAAATTGTATAATATGATCCATTTTACTGGTGTTGGTCAGGACTCAGACAGCAGCACTTTGGAATAAAAGACATCATTACAATAATCTAACTTACTGAAAATAACAATGTGTTTTCATGAGCATTTTAGCCAGCAAGAACTGGCCACTCAGTGTTGTAAAATAGCACGGACAGATGTTAATGTAATTTTAACCTTTTTTAATCATAGGCTCTTCAGTTAATATATTGTGATATGGTTGATAAGATGGCTTTCTATTACTTCAAATTACACATGAGAATCTTCATGAGAGTTCTGTCTATTAGGCATCAAAGGTGATTAATTGACAGAAAATCAAACACAATACCTCAGTAATGATATCCCTAATGGCTGATGGGACCTCAGAAGTTGCTTGTCCAGGGTACGGATCATACAAGACTCAACAGTGCAAGAAATTGCTGTAAAGAAAGTTCAACACAAGTTAGGCCACTCAACCTAGTTAATATAGAAAAATTATTGCAAAGATATGTTATTCATCCCAAGAAAATTTAAATATAGTAAGCTACGAGTTAATATTACATTTAAAGATATATACAATAACAATTGGATCGTGCAAAGAAACATCAAAACAAGACTTCACTGTCAGAAGCAGAGCATTCACAGTAGAAACCACCCCAGTCTCAGTTTTCTCCCGCTCTCAGCTGGCATCTTAAATGAGTTTCACCTAAAGTTACATCTTCAGCCACCACTGACTAGAACAATGGAATTTATGAATGGCTCTGGGTAGTTCAATACTTTGCTGAAACTGCCACATTGCCTAGTGTGAGCGTGTGTCTTTGTGACATGCTGTTAATAACAAGAGCATAAAGGTAACAAAAGACATTTTATTTGTTGTTTAACAAGTTGTCCACTTATGCCTTTTATTCAAAAACTATACATGTTGGTGCTTGTCTAGAAATCATTGACAAAAGCCTAAAAACTCAAAAAATAAATAAATATATATTTCTTGTATTTAAAGTCTTAATCAGGTTCGTGTGAAACAAAATATTAAGATAGATGTTAAATCAGCTTTAAAATCAATAAAGTGATTTTAAAGCTGGTTGAAAAAAACCCACTGATGAGATTCTGAGCATTCTGGTTTATTTAAAAACTGTACATAATGACTGAGTGTCATTACAAATGAAAGTATTGATTTACTGTACATTTCTTCCTCTAATCAGTCTGGGTTACGGTCAGATTTAATACTTTGACGTCAAACAGCCAGTAGTCTTTAAATATATTCACACCAGGTATAATACCAGGTTTAGCTTCTGTGCAGTTTAATCAGTGTAGGTTGATGGTCATAACTGGTGGAGAAGAGAATTTGACTTTTAGCGTTTATTTCTGATCACTGTAAAAACAATGTCTCAGCATCCAGCTTGGTTGTACCCAGATCCTGAGGCACATTCAATTTACAATGAACAGCATTTCACCCACGTGTTTATTGTGCTGTTTCTTCCACTGTACAGAGAAAATAAAGAAAAAAAACAACAACAAACCAATTAGATATAGATGGAGACATCCAGTACAGCAGCAGAGGCAGACTCCTTTAATTGTAAGATCAGTTTCATTTAATCATCAAAAAATCTCAGTCTTTGAGTACAATGATATAAAAAACTATCCAATAATATTCAGGTAATGACGGAAGTTCTGTCTTACCTGGTTCTTTCAAACAAGCATCTTGTTCTGCTTCTTCTGCATCGGGCTTTTATAGAAGATAAAGACAAATTATTTCTTTAATAAACTAAATATTGCTATTAATATCTGTTCACATTACACCTCAGTTAGAAACCTACATACCCTTTGGTGTGTTGGTTGTTTCGTGCAAATGTCTGTTAAAAACAAAATGTTACAATTATTACAACAGAAAGAAACTTTTTTATCTGTTGATAAAAAATGTATTGTCCCTTATTCATCTCACCTAGTATTGTTTTGTTTGTTTTTCTCCACAGAACAAAAGCAACACCACCAGTTATTGCTACAACTAAAAAAATCACTACAACACCGATCACAACTCCAGTGGTGTTGGAACTTTTTCCTCCACATTCAGCATCAGTGGAAGATGTTCCTGCTTTTATCAGCTGAAGGTTTTCTTTTTCACATCTGTAATAACAGAGACATGCATCCAGGTAAATACTTTGGTAAAACATAGTGCTGTGTGCATGCTGTTTCTAAGAGACTAGCTTACTGTGTGTGTTGCTGACAAAATAACATTGTTCCATTAGAAAATGTTCCACTGATGCAGTCAGAGCACTCTGTGTCTGTAGAGGCTGTTCCTGTACAAACACAAATCAGTTTGCATAAAATTGGTCCAAAAAATCATGATATTCAGTATTGAGCAACACAAAACTCATGTAACTTATGCTTTACAAAATACATAAATATCAGGGGATAAATGTTTTGAAGAGAATCAAACCAACCTATCTTGCTGATGTACTGTCCTGGTTCACAGCTCCTGTGTTTCTGTGCTACAACACAGCCTCCTGATTTAGGGTCTGTACAGAAGAATCCCCCCATTGGTTCACAAACTGCATCTGCAGATGGTCCACATCCTTGCTTTAGCTTTAGGCCAGCTCCTGTGAAAAGATTACACATGTAAGGAGAAAACTTCCACCAACATGGTAAACCCCAAGACATATTTAAGCAAGTGTGACAGAACAGCGTATAAGCGGTTGATATGGAAGTGATTTATGTTGTTTTCCCACTTGATAATCCGGTAGACTCGGTTCAGTTGAGGAACAAAATTGTAGGGCTGCCACAAACGACTAATTTCATTTCAATTAGTCTACCAACTAATTTGCCGACTAATCGATTAGTCTAAACGATTATTTTGTTTAAACGGGCTATATGCAATTTTCTGAAATTTAAACTTGCGACTGACACCTGTGGCCATAAAAACGGAACTGCTCTTCCTTTCTGCTCGCTCTCGCAGCGCGCGCTCCTACGCCGGTTGCTCTCAATCTTTGATCTTTTTTTGTGCACTTGTCAGAGGTTTAACTTTCTTCGTCTTATGTGGAGTTACTATTGGTGTCAAAGTTGTCCTTGGTCTCTTCTGTGTATTCGCACAATCCAATGAACTGCTTGCGAGTGCTGACTAGCGGTGGTGGCAGAGTGATCTGAAACATTTAACATGAACGCGCTTGACGTCACATCCGCAGACAGCGCAGGAAAATCCGACCCGACAGAAAATAGAAAAAATTGGATACAGGCTTATAGGTGCACCCACTGTGAGCTGACAAGGTGTCAGTATGCTCATCAGGAGATGTTTGAGTCATAAATGGTCAAATAAAAAGGCTATTGTTATGTTTATTTTGGCGGAAAAGTGGCATATAGCCTTTTTAAGAAGAGAAAAACTATTTAATTCCACATCATTTTATTTTCAGTAAACAATACCATTCAATTCACAAAACAAAAAATATTTAAATTGAATACAATTCTTATTTTATTTATTAAATTCTTAATTTACTAATTAAGAATTTAATTAATTAATAAATAGTATTAATTAATTAATCATTTATAAAATTCTTAAATCACTAAATTCTTATTTAATTTTTAAAATCGTATACATTTCTTTAAAAATAAAGAAATTGAAAATGGTTTTGTTCTATGCAACAAGATTTTGTTGTGTACCAACAGCCATATGTTGTATGAGAACTTTTTACACAGTGCAATTTCTCTGTATTGCTGTTAAATCCTTCAATAAAGATTTGGAGAAAAAAAGTAGCAGCATTTCCTCCATATCCAAATACATCTCTGTCTCTGTTTCATTAATTTTTCTGACGTGAAGACAGGGGGCTGCCATCTTTGAATCATGTGAGTGGTGAACGCATTTTGATTGGTCACTTGAATATTTGCCCTCAGCACACAGATCACGTAGAGCCAATACAGTGAGATCAACCAGCTTGAGTTTCACCTCAACGCCTTATGAGGCAGAAAACTTACCAGAAATTAGGCTCAGCTATTTGCTGAGCAAACGACCTCGAATGACTTTAAGCTCAACAGATTGCCTTGCAGAGGGTACAAACTAATCGTTTATTTTTGGTTTGCCTAAAATATACCCACACCTTTTGGTCTAAAACCTTAACCGACCGCCTCCGCACTTTCTTTTTTTCCCGCCATGATTAATTTTATTTTTTTGTGGTCGGCACTGGGAAGGCTGTCATCGGAGTTGAGTGGAAAGTCAGAGGTTCTGTTACAACTACAGGCGTGGACCGCCATCTAGTGGTTTGGGAAAAATATGTTGTTTTGGTCCTTCGAAACTTTATGCTCGACGGCAAAAACTGACGTCGACAATATTTAATATTCTACTTCATCGGTTAGGTCGACTACGCGCGGCAGCACTACAAAATTGCAACATTGTTGCGTTTTTAGCTGGTGCGGTTCACTTTCACTCTCCACTTTGTCAAACAAACAAAAGCTTTTGTGCATCATTGTACTCCATTACCAGTGGTGGCGCTGCACCAAAAAGCACTGAACACAGGAACACTTCCTGTTCCGTCAAATGTAAACAAACAGAGTGGTATCAGATTTGAGCAGTTTTAGGATTGCTCTGTTTTCCTTGACAAATGTGCCAGAAAAATATGTTGGAGCAAAGGGCTCTGCATGAGCAGAGAATGAGGCAGAGTTGAACCCTGGTGCAGAGCAGGTCAGGTGTGAGAGCGAGCAAACCTTATCCCACCCAGTAAACAAAAAACCCTACCCTTGTAGTCTGGGCGGGCACCCCTCTCTGTGGTGCATTATGAGAGGTAATTATTTATTTATCTTTTGTATTTTCTATGCATGTGCTGTCTGAACATGTGAATATGCCCACTGTGACATCAATACACTCTATTCATATTCTACTCATATTTATATTGTTATGTTAATTCTAAACAATCTATCTATCTGCACCCTATTTTGCACCTCATGTTGCATCAAACAGTCTTGACACTCAAACATTTCTGTTTAGATCTGTAGTTGTAACAGAAGTCGTGCTACAATCTTTTGTTGTCTGTCATTTTGACTGACAGGGTCAAAAAAATCTGGTCAGAATGTATTTTTACCCGTCAATATTATAAATGATAACAAATTCAGTAGTTAATTTTTATTCATTATAGTTGATATTAAATCGGAACAAACTGATCAGAGAATCCACATTGTGCCATCACACATGGAGCAGATTAATAAGCTACATGTATTATGAACATTTCCCCTGCTTTGGCCTGAGCTGTGCTCTACCTGTGCGTAATGGAGGCTGAAGCGCCACTTGAGCCATAGTTTTAAAATCAGGGAACAATTCTTCAATTGAAGTGATCAGAATACGGCAAAATTCTCTGAACAATGGGCTTCTCTGTTTGCTTCAGTGGGAGAAATCCTCCTGCATGCACTCTTTTAGCATCACTAGTTACACTGCAGCGATCTGTCACCACCAGTCTGTGTCAGGTGTTGTGCCACCTGTGCAGCAACAGATGCTGATGCGCTCCAAAGCCTCAGTAACTCTTCAACACGCTGTCAGCTCCCAGTTAGCGAGATCCATTGAGTACATTGTCAAGGTTTGAGATGATGCTCAAATGCTGTCATGCAATGTTCCCTCTAATTTTTCATGTGTCTGAGCAAACACACAAACACTCTGAGCGGTCCCTTTGACCACTGTGAGCAACATCAGATGTGTGCACTGTGGTCATGCCAGCACTGTATCCATCCAGTTTACATAGTTTATTAAAATAATCAAATTACAGCATTTAAATTTGTGTGAGAACACTTTTTAATTAAGTACATTATCCCACTTACACTGAAAATGATAAAGATCTTATTCATGACCTGTGTAGTGTGTTAACACTATTATAAGTATAAATATCTCATTGTAACTGTGGAGAAACATGAACTGCCAAGTAAGCCAAGCTAACTGTGAACTCAAATTCTGAAAACACACTAAACATTTTTATTATAAACGTCTGACTTGTAGTATAAGCATGAGCCATTGTGAGAAGCTCTTGCTGAGCACTGGGTAAAAGTAACTGTCTGCAAAATACAGTATATAATCACACAATTATTCTGTATTTCTGCTACTCATAAACTGGTATTTAATTATCAATTTTCATAAATGAGCATTTTAAATACATGACACTAGATAAGCACAAATCTGATTGAGGACTTAAATTTCACTTTATTTTTCTCGTCTCTCCTCACGTATCCAGTGGTTGTACACGCTGTTGATGGCCTCATCTGCTTGCAGCTTTGACTTTATGCACATCAGCTGATCCAAATGGTCCACTTCAAGACAATTTCTCGATGCTGTTTTGATACGATTCATTAAACTAAAGCCTCTTTCACAGTCTGCACTGGATACTCGTAGCACAAATATCGATTGATTAGCTGCGTAAATACGTATGTGAATCGCATCATTAGCTGGAGCAGCCAGCCACTGGTCACTCAATGGCATAAACGTGATTGTCTTGAAGCGAAATCTTTTAACCCAAATGCAGAATCAAACACTAAAAGATTTATTCACACGGTATGAGCAGGTAAACTCTAGCCCTGCTGACTGACAGGAGTAGCACTGCTATGTTCCCATTGCAGGTTAAATGCTCAATTCTGATTGCTTATTGAAATCCATTTTCCAATTCAAAGTTTGTTTTTCTTTTGTGGCGGCTGAAACAATCCAGTGATAAAGTTACAAACTAAGACTGACAATAATGAGGCTGTTTCTGAGAGGAATAAAGCGAAAACTTCAGATGTTTTCAGAACATTTTATAATCCCCCCTTTCGTTAAAGAAAATTCCACCAAAACACTACAGACTTTCTAAATAAATCAAGCACATTTCACAGCGCAGGAAATTGGAGCTGTCAGCCGCTCTGTGCATAGACGAAAGCGCTCCGCTCCTATATAAACAGGAGGATCGTAGTTTGTGTCTGGATGGAATTTTTTTTTTTTTTTTTTTCATAGTCTTATTTGCATACCAGTATCTATCTTTAATCTGTGTTGTGTCAGTGTGCGGGTCTCCGCCGCATTGATATGGCAATAACCATGGATAACGGGTTCGGGAGAGTGTGTGTTTTTCTAATTGGACCGGTGCAAGGGCACCACTGGAACTGTAAATCGGTGCATATGCTCATTGATTCATACTGCAAAATAGCACAGAATTAATTATTTGTTTGTTGTTTTTTTCAATTCAGGTTAGATTGTTTTGTGCGCAGAGCAGATTTTCTGTGCACGAAGACTGTGTCAGCAGTGCGCAATTGCACACGCCCGCAGCTTAGAGGGAACATTGCTCTCATGGGAATCTTTTTTTGACTGATTTAGTAACCTGTACTTTGTGAGTAAAGTTGAAAATGTCTACGTATTTGCACCAAGTGGTCAGGGGTTTGAATACTAATCTGTCAAAATGACCGACACCCTTCAGATTTTTCTGTCCTTCAGTAGAAAAGTTCAACATAACTGCACCTGAATCACAGGTAGAACATGGATTGCATCTCTTCAGTCCATTTGGCAGATCCATATAAGTCCCATCTGCACATGGCAGACAGGATGTACTTCTAAACTCTGTGCAGTCCGTTTTTACTCGACTGCCTGTTGAAGTAAAAACAACAGATTCATTATTTTCTAAGAAAACGTTTGAACAAGAGTATTTTGCATGCTGTGCAATTTTCAGCCAATGACAGCACTCTAATTGTAACAGAGCCTGCATCAGAATAAACAGGATAATCTTTAACTGGAACATACCAGGAGGACACATAGGACAGCACTCATTCCCTATCTTGTACTCTGTTAGATGACATGTGATTGTATGGACTCTGAAGACTCTCATTAGAATCATCTGTGAAGAGGAAGAAAGGTTTTTATGAGAATTAGGACCAGATTTTTGCCAGCATGTCCCTTTAAGATCTATTTTCTTAATACATTGTTTAGTTGACTTTCTTAGCAGCTCAAGCAGTTGTAAGTCAGTAGCACATTTATATCAATACTAAAATATTAGTAGACTACTAAACCAGACACCCTATAATAGAGGTTAAATACTCCAGCATTTATTGTAACTACAAAATTTAATTCAGTTTATTTTTACAGTTTACAGTACAGAACAACAGGTCCCATTTATACACAGAAAAGCTACAATCAGTACAATTCTGTTATACAGGGTGTCCCGTAAATTTCCATACATATGGTTTAAAACATTATATTTTTGAATATTTCAGACATCCTAGAAGATGTGTTTGAATAAAGAACCATGAATTGAAATCATTCTGAGGGCCGGTTCAGGAAGCAGTCGCATGGATGCAAACAGAAAACATTTAACAGAGCATTGAACATCAGAAACGAACCTGTGGCAAAACTTGTTGGAAAATTCAAATCATGTTCTTCAGCAGTGGAGGATTTAAATGTGTTTTCCACAAAATGGCAGTTATGTAGAGCATATTATATAAATACAAAAGCTTTTTTACATAAAAAGTTATGGGACACCCTGTAAAGTCAGAATTTGATTGCATGCAGTGTAATGAAAAAATATGTCCCCCTTACAGATCTCTTCTGTTTTTGCTTCTCTGTCACACCTAAATGTTTCAGGTCATAAAACATTTTAAATATTAGACAAACAAACCTGACATAAGGCAAAATGCAGTTTTTAAATAATGATTTTGTCAGAAAAGGTACCAGGGCTGGGTGATATGGCTTTAAAATAAAATTTAAAAAAAATTATTTCAAAGTTCAATTTCCAACTGTAATCTATATTTTCCCCTTTTTCTTAAAATAAATTACAAATGACAGAAATATTTTCAGAAACTTGCTATTATTTCAATAATCCCCTCTGGGAGTTGACCTGAATTCAAAGTCCAAATAAATATAAACTGTCAAACAAGCTTGCAAAATAAGATGGTAGGGAGAGCTGGGAGAGCTAAAATCCCTCTGAACTACGGATGCCCAAGGAGTGCATTGGTGAAAAAAACTCAGATATTAAAACTAAATCTTCATAAACAGCAAACTTGATTAATCAATAAAATCAATAAAATGTACCTGTCCAAACCATAAACTGTGATTAAGCACATTTTTTCTTTCATTTCAGTAGCCACACCCTGGTCTGATTACTGTCTGACCAGTTCACTTGAGAAATTCAATTTTCAATTCAGTTCCTTTATTTAGCACTGATTCACAACAGATGTAATCTCAAGGCACTTACAAGACAGTCATTTCAATACAAACATTCCAGTCAGTTTTAAACTTTAGCTAGTTTTCTATGTAAGGAATCCCAGCAGATTGCATTGAGTCAGTGACTGGCAGCTGCGCCCCGTCACTTTAACAGAACCTCTCTGACAAGATGAAGTAGGCTAAAAGATCTCAAACAGCAACACATCCCACCATGATGTAAAGAGATTTAAAAACAGATGAGAAACAAAGTCATTGACATCTATCATTCTAATACACAGCCATTTCTATGGCTTTGGGAAGATAGGGAATCAGTTAGAACCATGATCCATACATGAACTCATGGAATAGTGGAGAACTTTCCAAGGAGTGGCCAGTCTGCCAAAATTACTCCAAGAGGCATCAACGAGAGAAGAACCTAGAACATCTAAAGCTCTGCAGGCCTCACTGCCTCAGTTAAGGTCATGATTGCACAATAATAGAGAGAGACTGGGAAAAATTGATTAAGATCAGAATCACTGCTGACCCTAAAGAACATAAAGGGCTGTCTCACATCTGCTAAAAACATCTTGATGATCCTCATGATTTTTGGGAAAATATTGTTTGTACTGATGAAGCCTAGCATTCTTTTTCATTGTTTTGCCCAGGACTTTTCTGCTGCTTATAGTTTGTTCATTCATTAGTATTTGTTGCCCTGATGTCTCTTCTCTGTCTACGATCGTAAAACATTCCTCAACCTTTGATCTGCTGGACTACAAACATTTGATCCATGGACAAGTTCATCAGACCTTCCTCCACACATGTCAAATGTTCCTGGTTACCTGGCCTTGTGCTGTTCATCACAGCTGACAGCCAAAGAAAAGACATAGAAAGCAGGGAGGCATGCTGTTATGGGAAGAAAATATCTTCTTCCTTCCATAAATATGAGGCTGGAGTCTGCCTCGGAGTTTCTCAGTTTATTACAGCCAGTCTTGTACATGGGCCCATCTGGGCCAACACTCGAACTCTCTCACACCCCATAACATGTCTGCCCTCTTTGCAAGCAGCTTCTGCCTTCAGTCTCTTATTATGTCTTCATTGCAAGGTTAACCAAAACGCTCCTCACAGCTGAGGAGTCATGCAGTTAGATCAGAGTAGGTGAAAGGCCTCTTCCCTGACTAATAATTATGCCATATTCCCCAGATGCCTTTAAGGCAAGGCAAGGTAAATTTATTTGTATAGCACAGTTTCAACAAAAGGGTGATTCAACGTGCTTTACATAGCTCTAAACAGATACCTTTTTAGTGGTGATTTAAAAGAACTCAGTGTTTCAGCAGCTTTGCAGTTTTCTGGAAGTTTGTTCCAAATTAGAGGAGCATAGAAAATAAAAGCTGCTTCTCCATGTTTGGTTCTAATTCTAGGGATGTTGAGTAGACTGCAATTAGAGGACCTAAGTGGTCTGAGGGGGTTGGTATAGTAACAGCAGATCTTCAATATACTTTGGTGCTAAGCATTTCAGTGATTTCTAAACTAGTGAAAGTATTTTGAAGTCCATTCTCTGAGCTACAGGGAGCCAGTGTAAGGACTTTAGAACTGAGGTGATGTGCTCTACTTTCCTGGTTCTAGTGAGAACACGAGCAGCAGCGTTCTGGATCAGCTGCAGCTGTCTGATTCACTTTTTAGGCAGACCTATTAAGACGCTGTTGCAGTAATCAATCCGACTAAAGATAAACACATGGATGAGTTTTTCTAGGTCGTGTTGCAACATCAGTCCTTTAATTCTAGAAATGTTCTTCAGGTGATAGAAGGCTGACCTTGTTATTGCTTTTATGTAAGCTTGGAGGTTCAGGTCTGAGTCCATTACTACACCTAGATTTCGTGCCGGATCAGTAGTTTCTAGCTGTATTAACTGAAGCTGTGTGCTGACTGTTATTCGTTCCTCTTTAGGACCAACACTAATTACTTCTGTTTTGTTTCTGTTTAGCTGAAGAAAGTTATGGTACATCCATCCATTGATTTGCTTGATGCTTTTACTTAGGGTTTGGATGGGTTCAAAGTCACCTGGTGACATGGTAATGTAGAGCTGAGTATCATCTGCATACTTATGGTAGCTAATCTTATTGGTCGTTATAGTCTGGGCCAGTGGGAGCATGTAGATATTAAATAGGAGGGGCCCCAGGATGTAGCCCTGGGGCATCCCACATGCGATTTCTGTTCGTTCTGATGAAAAGTTTCCTATTGAAACAAAGAAGTGCCTGTTCTTTAGGTAAGACTCCAACCAGCCAAGCACTGTACCAGAGAGTCCGACCCAGCTCTCCAGTCGTTCAGTTACTATATCATGATCAACAGTGTTAAATGCTGCACTGAGGTCCAACAGAACCAGCACTGTGGTTCTACCACAGTCTGTATTTTTGCAGATGTCATTGAAAACTTTGACGAGAGCAGTCTCAGTGCATGGAAACCAGACTGAAAAACATCAAAACGGTTGCTCATTGTTATGAAGCTATTTAACTGCTGAAACAGCTTAAAAATTTTACTGATGAATGGAAGATTAGAAATTGGCCTGTAGTTTTGCATTAACATGTTGTCCAGATTATTCTTTTTTACCAGTGGTTTAATAACTGCTGTTTTTAAAGCCTGGGGAGAAGAGACCTGACAGGAGGGATGAGTTAACTATTTGAATCAGATCAGACCCAATGACAGGGAAAAGTTTCTTAAGGAAAGCTGTGGGTAAGATATCAAGACAGCAAGAGGAGGAGCTAAACTGGTTAATGATTTCTTCTAGATTGTTTTGGTTTAATTCATGGAATTCTGAAATTTCTTCTACATTGGTGTTAGCTAGGTATACCTTGGTGGTCGGTTTGGTGCTGCAGTACAGACCGACCGTCTAATTCCTAGAATCAGTGAAAAAGCTGGCAAATTCATTGCAGGCCCTGGTAGAATTTAGTTCAGGGGATACTGTCACTGGAGGATTAGTAAGTCTTTCCACTGTTGCAAACTGAGTCCATGCATTATTGTTTCTGTTGATGATTTCAGAAAAGAAAGATTCCCTAGCCTCTTTTAAAGTTAACGGATATCTGTTCAGTCTCTCTTTGTAGATCTCCCAGTGAACCTGGAGTCGAGTTTTCCGCCATTTTCTCTCGGCTTGTCGACACTCCCTTTTTTCACTACGTACCATTGGATCGCTAGTCCATGGCGACTTCTTTCTGCCTGTGACTACTTTCACTCTAGTTGGAGCAATGGAATTAATAATGTCTGAGATTTTCACGAGGAAATTATCTACCAGCCTTGTCACTGAGTTGTTGTTGGGGGATAAGGGGGATGTGGTGGAAGGGTAAATACTTTTAAAGGTTTCAACATGAACTGCCCCAAAAAAAACCTTTTTTACAGTTGTCTCACTGTGGCTAAATATTTTAGCAGAGATGGTACTTTCAAAAAACACAGAAATGGTCAGATAATGCAATATCAACCGAAAGATATATTTATATATGTCAGATATATTTAAACCTTTGCAGATAATTAAGTCCAGAGTGTGTCCTCTATTGTGTGTTGGTTGTTTGACATGCTGGGTCAGGTCAAAGTTATTAAAAGTGTCACCTAATTTTTTGGCTAGTCTATTAAAGATAATTACTTAATCAATAAATTAACATAACCTTGAAATGTTTCTGTAACAGTGTTTATGAGGAACAGGACCTACATAAAAGGTACATGAGCTGAATAATCATGTTTTTCTTTGCCGGATTCCATTGTCTTCACTGGATTCATCCTGTTGCTCCATTTTTTTTCTTTGAACATCACCAGAACAAATCACCTCTGAACACAGGGGAAGAGGCTGATTTCATCTGATATTTAACCACTTTTTTTGCTGCAACTACTGGTGATGAATTCCTCTGCTGTGTACTGTCATCTAACGTCCTTCAAAAAGCAATAAGGATTTCATCAAAGATGTATTCAGAGGACTCTTCCTTAAATGTGATTAATTAATAATTGTGGCTGATTTTAATATTCATGTCTTCAGTGAAACTGGAGCTTAAGTCAAACAGTTCTTAAACATTATTGATTGTAGTCGGTGTCTGGACCCACTATAGGTGTGCGTCACATGCTTGAATTGGTGTTGGATAAAAATGTTTTTGAAACCTGGGAGACTTGTTTATCCGATCACATGCCTGTTATCATTTCTACTATGATATCAGGCATCATAAAAAACAGCAGTCTCTCTGCTTGGCTTCTCCTATAATTAATGCTGCACAATATCAGAAAAAAATGACATTGCAAATTTTTTCTAACATAAATGAAAAAAATACAGAAATTTTCAGCAGATGACTTGAATAGTAATTTACGTTACGCTGCACTCCAGAATCCTCAGTATTGATCTTACCTCTTTTTTGAAATTTTAAAAAGTATTGTTTTTTTCTGTATTTGAGAGTTATGTTTTATTTCTTGCTCTAATTGTGCTGGGACCCACCTGGGTACATGTTTAGTTCCATCACGTGAATTGCATTTAGAAACAGGAACAAAGACTGGATTATTGCTCCTGCAGATTGCATTCACCCATGCCTGTTTAAATGTGGTTGGTCAACGTGTCCTTGCTTTGTTTAGCAAGTCTCTATCATCAGGTTCCATGTTCCTCATGCTTTCAGACATGCTGTTATGCAAAGGCCTGTCATGATAAATTTTGCAGCAAGATAAATTGCCACAGAAATTATAGCGATAAACGATAATATTATCGTTTGGATTACATTTTCAAGTAATGTAATTAAAATGCATGTACACCCTCTGAACGATCAATAAAACTTTAATTTACCACTGCCACTGAAAGACAATTTTTATATTCAATATATACCAAAACAAGAAAAAAATTGATGAACTAGGTAAACCAAATTGTCCTCCAAAGAACTATTCATCACTTGACTCAGACAAGGAAAACAGGAAAAAACTACCAGTTAGGAGTTTTGTGAACAAAAAGTGCAAACAACAAAAACACTACCATTTACTTTGTCACTTCTGATATATGGACCATACATGTCTTTTTTCATCTAGTCTCTTTGATAGAAAGAGGGAGAGAAACAATCATGTAAATGGAAATTAGTGTGGCTGGAAAAAATATTGAGCTCATCTAAATTTATCATGTGATTAATTGATTTATTGTTTATTCTGACAGGCCTAGTTATGCAGCTTCTTTTGAAAGAGATTTACCTCAACCTAACTGTTCTCTCCAAAATCAGGCATACATCCAAACTACCCTTTCTTTCCAAAGTTTTGGTGAAAGTGGTTTTTCATCAATTCCAAATGTTTTCAAGATTCAGTCAGGTTCGTTTTTAACAACATTCTTCTAACAGCAGACACAGGGAATTCAGTTGTTTTTAGACTTATTGCTGGTCATTGCTGAAATGAAGCCTTGCTTAAAGTTAGTCTACAAAAACTGGTGCCTCTCTCTCTCTCTCTCTCTGTGTCTTTCTGTGACTCTCTCCCTACACTGCTCCGTTAAATAAATAAAAACATGAAACGTCAACAGGCTACATTTCATTGCAGCACTTTTTGTTATACTTACGACACATTTCTTTGTTCTCTTTTTTTCTCATACATACTATCCATATTTTTTCTACACACAACTAACTTACAAAAGACTGCTCAGGAAACAGAGTCATAAGAAAAACAACTCAACTTTACTATAAAGATCACAAATAACTGATGTTTTGATTAATAAATCTGATTGTGTTTCAAATGTGACTGTAAAATACAACCACCAGCAGTGGAATACAGGCCTGAAAACACATTTCCAATCACCAGTTCTAAATACCTTCAGGGTGATACATGCAAGGTTGGTCTTTTTATAACACAGGAGTTAATAAGTTTCCCGTATAGTTGTTTAAACTTTTATTACTTCATTCATTTATGAACTAGCTTTCAGCTAAGTTGTGAGAACATCAAAAAACAACCCGATTTAACCGTTTTTGGATCGGTTCTATAAAAGCACAACATGCAGGTTAACACAGCTTAATTTTCTGTTATATTTTCATTTTCAGAATGCATTGGACAACAAATTTTACATTCAGCTCAAAATGAAACTAAAAGCAAAATAAAACAGGTTCTGACTTGTTGATTCTGCAAGTCTTTAAACAGTTTATTTTTGCAGAACTACAGGCCAATCTCCTATCTTCCATTAATCAGCAAGATCATTGAAAAAGCTGTGTTTCAAGAGTTAAATAGCTTCCTAAAAATGACCAACCGTTTTTATGTTATTCAGTCTGGTTTCCATGCACACAACAGCACACAGAGTGCCCTCGTCAAAGTTTTCAATGACATCCACATAAATACAAACTGTGGTAGAACCACTGTGCTGGTACTGTTGGACCTCAGTGCAGCATTTAACACTATGGATCATGATGTACTACTGTAACAACTGGTCGGACTGTCTGGTGCAGTAGTTGGCTGGTTTGAGTCTTACCTAAAGAACATGAACTTCTTTGCATCAATAGGAAATTCTTCATTAGAACAGCCAGAAATCACATGTTGGGTGCCCCAGGGCTATATCCTTGGGCCCCTCCTATTTAATATCCACATGCTCCCACAAGCCCAGACTATAACAATCAATATGATTAGTTACCTAACTATGCAGATGATACTCAGCTTTCCATGATAATGTATCCTGGTGACTTTGAAACCATCCAAACCCTAAGTGATTTCATTAAGCAAATCAATGGATGGATGTGCCATAATTTTATCCAGCTGAAAAGAAACAAAACTGTAGTAATTATTTTTGGACCTAAAGAGGAAAGATCAAGAGTCTGCCCACAGCTTTAGGTAATGTGTCATTTGTTTTGTGCCTCTAATCTCGTGTTTTATGCTGTTATTGTATTGCTGATTTTATTTTTTCCCCTAATCACCCAAAATACCTTATGTTGCCCTGATGTTGAAAGTGTACTATAGAAATATAGTTGCCTTGCCTTCTGTACCAATCTGTCGATGATCACAGTCACCTCACAGAGCAACAGAAGGAAGGAGAAAAATAGTGTAGTCCAATAAAACTACAGATACTAATATCATGTATTGATCAAGTAAAAATAATTGTGTAAAAGTCGACTAATTTAAACTAAACAGAAACTAGATTAAAATGTATCCTGACTAAAATGACTTCGTAAGTTTTAGGGGTGCACCGATCCCACTTTTTCAGTCCCGATACCAATGCCTGGGCTTTGTGTATCTGTCGATACCCGATACGGATCCGATATTATTGTTGAATTAATAATAAACTGTATACCCTCCACCTTATACCTTCTTTGAAGAAACTAAAGGTACCAGACTTTACTAACTAAACATAACTAAGACTTCTTTTTACTTTTTTGACCCCGCTCCTTTTGTTTTGCTGAGGTGCAAGAATTCAGCGTGCTCCTTAGCATAGTGTTTCTGGATGTGCTTGATTAAAGTGGTAGTGTTGTACTTTGCTGTAATACTACCTCCCCTCGTGGCAAGAGTGAATGTTGCTTCTAGCATGCGACAAACGTGAAGCTTGACGCATGAAATATGTTCTGCTGCGACGAACCCCCCCCCCCAAAATAACCTGGATCGGCCAGTGGATCTGTTAATTTTTCCGATCCCCGATCCAGCTATTTTGTCAGTATTGCGGCCGGAATCCTAGTAAGTTTTTTAGTGATGGTGGTGGAAGAGTTTCTGCTATGCAGTGTGAAAACATGAATATTATTAAACTCTGCTCAAATAAATGGACAACTACAATCCAACACTAATTGTTGTTGTATTAGCAAATTAAAACCTGTCCACACACAACATTTAAATTAGAATTTTCCCATTCTCATCTTGCATTTAACTTGTCCAGTAACTAAATCCAGCCATTCTTACACTTGTTTAATATTTTAACGGCTGCTGTTTTGGTGTTTGTATATGAATTCACATGAGAGGTCGCATCAATGTAGTATATGCAGAATGTGAGGAAACAAGTCAAGTTTATTTATACAGCTCCTTTCACTGTTTAAAGTGAAAACAACTAACTGATGCTCAGCTGCTGTCTCTGGTTTCATCCTGTAAACAGGAGTTCTAATGCTGTCTGATAAGGTAATACACCAATTAGACCAGTAGGTAGACCTCACACAGCCAGTTTATTAACTAGTTTTATTTTTTTTTACTAATCTGTTCATGAAGCTACTCTCAGATCTACTCTCTACATACCGGCCCTCTCGGGAGCTCAGGTCTGCAGACCACCTCCTTTTAACTGTCCCGAAAGTGCGCTTTAAATGTAGAGGTGAAAGAGCGTTCTCTGTGTGTGCCCCTAAACTTTGGAACGAGTTCCCTCTCCCCGTCAAGCAGGCCCCTTTTTAGGCCTTTTAAAAACTCGTTTAAAGACACATTTTTTTTGGGGGGGGGGGGGGGTCACGGTGGCGCAGCTGGTAGCGTAGCTCACCTTACAGCTAGAAGGTCCTGGGTTTGATTATCGCCGGGGACGCAGTGGGTGCTGAGGGTGTGTTTGTTCTCCCGCATCATCGGCACCCACACCCTGGGTGGGGTTGGCGAAAGGCTCTTTCTTTGTGGAGTTTGCCTGTTCTCCCTGTGTTCCTTTGACCAACTAATGTGAGCTACTCCCATAAAAACATGCACTACTCCTGGGGCTATATACTGCCTCCTCCTGGCCGGTCGGGGCACCTGAAGGGTTGGGGAGGATCTGGGTGGAATAACGTGATCCTTCCACGCGCTACGTCCAGCCGGCGAAACCCCACCCCGTCAGGTGAAAAGAAGGGCCTGCTCACTTCCCAAGCATGAAGGAGGATTGGGTTTCAGTACAGGGCCCTCCCAGGGCTGGCAGAGGGACAGCGGAACCCCTGGACTAGAACCAGGTAGGAGCACTGGGTGATAAATGGGAAAAAATCGTGGGATAAAAGAAAAACACATTTTTTTAAACTATCTTTTAGTTTCTCATAGCTTGCCTACCTGTTATTGTTCCATTTGTCCTTTACATATTTTATGACCCTCTCTTTGCGTATTATATTCTGTATTTTATGTCTATCTTTTTAATTTCTTCTCTATTTATTTACTCATTTTTACTATGTGTGTTACTGAAGGTCTTACTTTATTGTTGGCTCCTTTTCAGTACAGCCCCCTGGTTGACTGTTATGTCATGTCTAAAGCGCTTCATAAATAAAGTGGTATGATGGTATGGTATGGCTATTTTCTAAAATAAATTTACATTTAACTTCAAAATGATTTTGGATTTACTTTGCATGATTTTCAAACAAAAACTTTAAAGACTATAGATTGAAACTGTTGGATGTTTTAGAAAAGATCAGATAATTCCTCTCTTCGATGTGACTGATTTGTTCTACTATCACATGTTTTACATGTCAAGTTGATGGGCAATTATTTGTCTAAATGACATCAGTGAACAACATTTCTAAAATAATTTATAAATTAAAAAAAAAATATGAGCAGCAGAGTAGAGTCATGGAGGAATATTGTTTGATTCAATTGAAGGAGTCAATTAAAAAAAAAGCTCTTGCTGTATGACCAAACCTTTTAATCTCCACAATACCCATGTATTTGCTGCAGGTTTTATCCAGTGCTTTAGGAGCAGTGAGGTCTGGTTCTCTGGCCAAACCATTGAGTGTGTATGGGAAAACACTGCTTATACTACTGTTGGGCCCTACGTCTTAAAAATGGACTAATTAGACTGCATCCCACGCTTTCAAATGTAATACTGAGGATTCTGCTGATGTCACTGAAGTTATATAAGAGTCACAGGACTATCACGATTTACCCTGTGATCTAGGGATGTGTATTGGCAAAAATCTGGCGATACGATATGTACCGCGATACATGGGAGATGATACAATATATCTCGATAAGTAAGTAAGTAAGACTATATATTGTGATTTTTAAAACTCAATTTAACAGTAGGAAAACTGTCTCAGCATTCTAAACACTTCAACCTGTTTCATACTTTAACACATTCAGTTTTATTACTAGATCTAGTTGATCCACAGGAACAAAGGTGAAAACAGCCACAAACTACCAGTTATACTTTTAATTTTACTACAAAAATTACTGTCATCATTAATGGTTCCATTCAAATCTTTAAAAAAACAAAACAATATTTTTGTTTAGAATATCGATACAATATCGGGAAATAAAATATCGATATATATCGGTGTATCGATATTTTTTTACATCCCAACTGTGACTTATCTTCCTTCCACCCAGAAATGTCCCAGAACTTGTCTAGTGGAAACGATCCTAACAATAGATCTGAAACCCGCACTTTGGATCAACTGTGCCTCTCTTTCTACTGGTGAATCCGCACTTATACATTCATTACGTTTTTTCTACACCTGGACGAACAGCTGAAGTCCAGTTTCTTCTTTGTCTCTCTTCTCAAGCTAATTTAGCCATTGTTCTAGTGGCTCTGATTTCCCACTTGGTACCACCACGTTAGCTCCCCATCCTTTGTCCTAGTGTGAGAAGTGTGAAATTGCTGCATTGTTGTTGCTTTCCTATAAGTCAAACATTGCTGCCAATCTTTTTCTCACAACACAGCATTACACTGCAGTTACCTGATCTGATTTTATCTTGGTGTTTGACTGATGTGTCTTTAATTTTATTTTATGGGGTTTGGCTGTAAGCTTGGGGTATACTCTGAGTCTCCTCCTATTTTTTAGAACACCTTATCCTGCACACGCACCGATTTCTATGCAGTAGCAAAAAGTGGAGAAATACCAGATTCAGGCGTAGCTAAACTGAGCATGCACTGCGCCTTACAGACCAACAGCCATTGCACGCTCCTATAGAGAGTAAGACTGTTCTGCTTTTGGTTTTTTTAGCACAGTAGCATGGGAGATTTTCCCCTTCTTTATTAACATTCTCTTACTCAGAAATGAATGTGATCTCAAAGTAACAGAGTAAAATTCTTGAAATGAAACTTACTAAAATCAAAATATACAATTTAAAAACTACTTTAAAAAGTACATACACGAGTACAGTATAGTACTCAGTAACATCAGTAAATGTAATTCATTACTTTCCATCTCTGGCAGTAGAAGACTTTGGGCAACACATGTCAAATGACATTTTAGATATGTATAATATTATATTTTGTTTGTAGGGAAAAAATAAAAAAGGAAGGTCTGATTCTGAAAGAACGCAGAGTTTAAAATATTTTGGAATTTACCATTTCATAAGAAGCCGTGTTGCATTATACTATCGACTGTTATGCCATAAACAGAATTACCAGCAGTATAGATGTTGATGCCCAAGCTTTCCTTCGTAAGATCATTCTCAAAGGCAGCATTAAACTTCTCTGAGGCTGAACACATCATCTTATGGACATGTAGGATGGACAGAGTTGTGACACCAAACGCTGAAAGTCAACATCTGTAAAACAGGAAACATACAGACTGCATTAACCTGTAGGAGCTCAGAGGACTGTAACATGAAGCAGGGCTGCAGAATATTAGGAAAACATGCTAAATGTGATATTGTTATTGAATGTTATAGAGTGCATAAACAACTAAATATTGTTAACGTCTTTCTGCTTCAGTTCTTCACAAACACAGACATTGAGCAGTCTACTCAGCTACTGGAGAAGAAATAAAGTTTTAAAGGGAAATTCCACCTCTAAGCCAAAATGTGTTTTTTGCCATATTCCCCAGAGTTAGATAAATGAGAAAAAAGCATTTTATACCCAGCCCCGTAATTCTCCCGATCTGGCAGCAGTCAGTTTGCTTTAACTTAGCATAAAGCAATGTCGGTGAATGGTACCCAATAGCATTTTGTGTGAAAAAGTGCTTAAAATTAATCAATAATGATCATCATTTTTACTGATGAACTCAATAATCATGTCGACTGCATATCAAAAGTAGGAAGTAGCACCAAGGATCTACGAGAGCTGATTTAGACTTGGGACTACATTACGACAAAGCACCGCTGTAAGCCGCTGCTGCAAGGCGCAAGGATATGATGCAGCGGTCCCTAAAGCCACCTGCTTCTGTAAACACAAATACGCTAGCTGCGCGGAGTTTTTATTTCCGTGGTTTTAGCTACGTTTAACCCAAGAAAAATGGTTGCTACTTGTGTAGTAAAGGGTTGTGAAAACAAGGCAAAGAAATAGTAGTAGCCATGCATGTGTGTTACTACATACAGTAACTATAAATTTGGGATATATTTTGCAGCTGTAGTATGAAATAGAATTACTATCTTTCCAATGGTAAGGTTAGGTTCAGTCTGGGAGTTTTAGAATACCAGTGAAGGCTTCATTTTATAACTGTACTCAGCCCCATGGCAACTGATGCTGGAAACCCAAGATGCAATGGAGGAGGTCAGACCTCCAGCATGATATCAGATGCTGCATTTTGGCATCACATAAAGCTTTTTTTATGGTAATGTCCAAAATGGCCTGTACTTGCATTGCGCTTTATTCAGTCCCTGAGGAACTACGAAAAAAACAAAAACAAACATGACTACCTGTGACACCAGGACTCACTTGGATGGTGAGTTTATGCTACTTACTAACATAGAATTACATTTCCCCCCTCCATACTATAAGTTATGCAACTGCAATTCTCACATGATTCCCTGATCTCCTGTGACCAGCTGGGTGGAATGCTTTCACGAATGATACGCATCTAAAACACACCCGGTGAGAAGGGACACACTGCTGAATTCGCGAGTAAAACGCATCTTTTACGTTACGTTCCACTTACGCGTCCGGTGGAAAGGAGGGGTGAGCCTTAATCAGCTTACAGATTTTTTTACTTTATTATTTATTCCTGCTTCATTTTATTTTGTATATGAATGCTCAGAATGCAGGTTTTAAATCATTAAGATGCATAAATAACTGACTGGGACTTAATGAGAGAATTAAGAGCTGAGAGTTGAGTTTGAGTTTATTGTTACCTCTGCCAAGGAGATTGTTTTCACCAGGAAGAAACCCAAATTGTATTTTATTGGCATCCTTTATTTTAGAGTACAAGATTGCATTTTTTGTTGTGTCAGCTCAAGTTTAATGACTCTTCTCAGTTGAAAAAGGACGTTTAGATGGAATTGAGAAATAACAAAAAATTATAATAAAATATTCGTTAAAGTCTCTGAAAACAATCACTTATTGTTTTTGTATTGCAGAGTTCTATGAACCTGAAATTGTTGTTCTTTCCTTTTTGTGTTCAAGCAATAAGCTACAATTTGAAGAGTGTTCTGGTGGATGGTCAAGTGTTCTTCCAGTGCACTGATTGCAAGAAACATTTTGGAATTTTACATTTTTTATTGACGGTTTTTAAAAGAATTGTAAAGTTATTTGGCAAAAAATTAAATCCTAAATAAAAACATTGTAACTTTGTTACAACTTTTCACAAAAGCTGAAGCCAAATGAGCCATTTTAGGCCAACAATCACAAAAGAGACTGACTAATAGTAGCCTATACTCCAAGTATACTTCACAAAACTGTAAATAAAATATAGTTAATAAAAAGGAAATTTCAAGTAGGCCTACACTGCCTAATTTTTTTGAATAAAATAACTAGCCTATAGCCTACATTACAAGTATTACGTTTGAATAAATTACTTTTTGCAATGTGCGTATACTTTGTTTGTTCCATTGTGATTGGTTTGCTGTCACCCAACCTAACATCGTCAGAAAAACATACTAAGCCTTCCCCCACAGAAGAAGACAACGAGTCATATTTTTTGACAGCAACTGTTCTCTCTGGTTTTGAATGCTGTGCAGCTGGAAGGATTTTTGCTGATACTTTTTATTTTTGGACATTTGTTATGATGCATAACCATGGCAACAAGGTGGTTTACAACTGGCAGCAGCTGATTAACATCACAAAAGCTCAAATAATACCTCAACTACAGCCACAAAACCCTGATGAGTTGAAAAGAAGACGCCATAGATCCAGATCATCCTCTACATCAGACTGTCATACAACTACAGAGCGTCTTCAGTCAGAGGCGTCTTCAGATCTTCAGTGACTGACGCAATCTGCTGGGATTCCTTAAATAGGAAACTTTTTAACTGATTGGAATGTTTGTATAATTGTATTGAAATGACTTCTTGTTAAGTGCCTTGAGATGACATCTGTTGTGAATTGGCGCTATATAAATAAACTGAATTGAAAAAATAGATCTGCAGACTGCTACAGGAGATCATCCCTCCACACAGCCATCAGCATCTACAACAAATCTTTGAAGGAACTTGCTTAATGAGTTACAACAACATTTAATTTCCCTTTGGGATTAATAAAGTAATTTTGAATTGAATTGAATTTGAATAAATCCCCTCAGGCTCCATACAAAATGTGGGTTTGTGTAGGAGAGTTACAGTCAGTTTGGAGTGTGAGTGTTTTCGAAGGCTGGTGAGGCGGTGTCAAAAAAAAGGAATCACTTAAACTGTTGAGAAACTGCTATCTTTGAATAAAAATGAATAATATCTTCCCTGTTCTGTACATCATTGCCCAAGTTACACAATCATTTTTCAGTGACCTCTTCCTAGTTCCACAAGCATTTTCACTTTCTTAAGGCCATGCCTTTTGCCTCAAGTGACAGAAAAACATTATTATACAATTTATTTTTATTGGTTTATTTAAGACAGGGACCATTAGTTACAGGAAGTAAAAAGATGGCTTGTACCAGATTATAGCTAAAAGCTCATTTCCATCTGCAGTCCCTGACTGCCATAACATATGATACTACCATTTTGGGATAATTTACAGACAGAATGCATTCAAAAATATTTTTATTATTCACCTATGTAATATTTTATGTAGAGAAATGATTTTTTTGGGAACTCATAGGCCTAGTCATTCCCAAGAACCATAGCAGACTTACAACTTCAACCTCATCAAATCAAGACTTTATAAATAGCAGAGAACAGTTAAAGCTTGATGAGTTGTTGTTCCTAACATCAGATAGATTTTCAAAACCAGTTGGTAAAATAAACCGAAGCTAGTAAATCCTTCAAACTTACCTTCACAAAGACGCGTCGACGATTGGTTTCGCTTTCTGTCGTGCTAAGGTAGCTTTTCTTCTTCTTTTTTTTGGTTTTATTGGCGGGTGGCAACCAACTTTGAGGTGCATTTCCGCCACCTACTGTGTAGGAGTGTGAGTCAGAGTAAGAAGATCCCTGAGTGAGAAAAAAAACAAAACAAAAAAAACTAAATTCTATCTAGAAGATTACTTTTCTTAATAAATTCTAAAACTAATTTATAGATACTGCATTCCCCATTTAACAATGTTTTTAAATTATACCTTTCGTATCCTTTCTCTTTCAACTTTTCCTTTAATATCCTCCTGTTTGTTATATATTTACTACAATAACACAATACATGTTCCACCGTCTCCTTGTCTTTTCCACAATCACATAAGCCTGTTGGATGCTTCCCCATCAAATACAGAGTACTGTTTAACCCAGTATGTCCCATTCTTAATCTTGATATTATTGTTTGTTCTTTATTATTCACTTCCATAATTTTCATGTTGCCTACCTTTCTTTGAATACTAAACAAATGTCTTCCTTTTTCTCCTCTTATCCACAATTCTTGCCATTCACTCATCATATGCTTCTTAATCACTGCTTTTACTTCTTTGTTACTAACAGGAATCTCTACCCATGTATTTAATTTAGTAGCTTGTTTGGCATAAAAATCTACTATTTCATTTCCCTCCACTCCTATGTGCTGGGACCCACATAAATCTTATGTTTATTCCTAGTTTATCCAATCTAAAAAGAATTTCATATATTTCTGTGATAATATCTATCCTACTGACCGATGTTATTGATTTGATTGCCACTAGTGCTGACAGAGAATCTGAACAAATTATTGCTTTTTTAATTCTATTTTGTTCTATCCAGCTTAAACTAAATAAAATTGCTAATAATTCTACTGTAAATACTGATAGATTGTTTGGAGTTCTTATTTTAACATATTTTTCTAAACTTGGAATATAAAAAGAAAAACCTGTTCTTTCATCTTCTGGGTTCTTTGAACCATCTGTATATATTGGAGTATAATTTTTATGAATACTGTTTAATCTGTTAAATACAATATTATCCCAGTTTCCTTTACTTTTATTTTCTTCCATTTTTCTTTTTATATAAAAGTCTATACTACAACCAGTAAATATCCACTTTGGATATACTGAATATATAAATTTCTTTTTAAAATTTATCTCCTTTAATTTATATACTTTTGCTAATTTATTTGCTTTTCCAATCATACTCTCATATTTTTCATTTCTATTTTCCCAAAAAAGAAACATTTCTTTATCAATTAAAAACTCTTTTTCTGTACTTCACTGTATACTTGCCCAATAATTTAATAATAATAGTTTGAATCTCAAAGTAATTGGCATTTCTCCCATTTCAACTTGCAACGAAGCTATAGGAGTTGACTTCATAGCTCCACTGCATATTCTTAATGCCTGATTTTGCATTTTTTCAATTTTATTTAATAAAGTTTTACAAGCAGCACTATACACTATACTTCCGTAATCAATCACTGATCTAATCATTGTTATATATATTTGTTTTAATGCTATGGCACTTGTACCCCAATCTGTTCCTTTTAAACACCTCATTATATTTATTACTTTTTTACATTTCTTTTTTACATTTTCCTTCCAGATTAATTTACTATCAAAGATAATTCCTAAATATCTAAAACTCTGCACTTGATCTAACTTTTCTCCATATAATTTAAGATTTATTACTGCATTTCTCTTCTTAGTAAAAATCATACTTTTAGTTTTTATCCACTGAAAATTTAAATCCCCAATCAAATGACCATCTTTCTACTTTTAATATTTCTTCTTGTATTTTCTTCTGTATGTGCTGAATATTTCTTCCCCTTTTCCATAAAGCTCCATCATCAGCAAAAAGAGCCCTTCCAAAATCATACCCTATATTATTAAAAACATCATTTATCATTATAGTGAATAAAACTGGACTAACTATACTGCCTTGGGGAGTTCCGTTTTCAACTAAAGAACTTTTCGATTTTTTGTCTCCTATTTTTACTTGAATAGTTCTATTAAATAAAAAAATTTAGTCCATTCATAAATTCTTCCTTTAATTCCTATTCTTTTCAGCTTTATTAATAATCCCTCTTTCCAAACCATATCATAAGCTATTTCTATATCAAAAAAAAATTCAATTAGGCTCTCTTTATTATTCTGTGCTTTTCTTATTTCATTTTCTAAATATACTATTGGATCCATTGTCCCCCTGCCTTTCCTAAATCCACTTTGATATTTTGTAATCAAATTATTGCTTTCAAGATAATAATTTATTCTCTCTGTAATCATTCTTTGCAATAATTTTCCTATATTAGAAGTAAGTGCTATTGGCCTATAATTTTCTGGCTTACTTGAGTCTTTTCCTGGTTTCAGTATCGGTATAATTAATGATTCTTTCCAATTTTTTGGTATTTGTCCCTCTATCCAAACTTTATTATACAAGCTTAATAATTTCATCTGGAATAACCCCGACATCTTGCAAAAAAAATGTATGATAAGTTTCCCAGTCTGGAGGTGCAATGGAATTGAATACCTGGAACATATATTTGAAGGAACAGACTTTATCCCATTTAATACATTAATTACACAATATGGAATTGATAAAAACAAATTCTTAGAATATCAACAACTTAAATCTATTATTAAAGGTAAATTTAGGCTCAATACAGCTGAATTACAAATTCCAGCAAGAGTTTTAGATTTTCTTAATCTCAACCCCCCCAAATTGCTGTCTAAAATATACAAAACTTTATCTACATTAGATGAATCAATAGCCATCCCTATTTCAAAATGGGAGGTGGATTTATCAGCCAGCTTTGACCAAAACGTCTGGTCTCAGATATGTTTAAGAACCTTTAAAATAACAAAAAATCCTAATTTGCAATTAATACAATACAAAATCCTTCATAGAGTACACTATACAGGTCAACGAATGTTTAGGATGGGTTTTACATCGTCTAATACCTGCTTACAATGCACAAGCAATTTACCAGATACTTATGTTCATGCGCTTTGGTTCTTTCCACCTGTTAAGAAATTTTGGTGCCAGATATGTGAGGACTTATCAAAGTGTCTGAAATGTAACATCCCACCATCTCCCTCAATTTGCCTGTTAGGAAATTTAAATGATGTCACCATGGACACAAAGTCAGTTCTAATGGTTCACATTGCCTTATGCATCGCTAAGAAAACTATCCTCCTGAACTGGAAAAATAAAAAAGCTCTTAATATTAATCAGTATAGAAATCTCTTGTTGGACCATATTGGTCTTGAGACGGCCTCTGGCTCCATATCTGATCAATCTCTCTGGGCTCCTTTGATCGGCTCCATCACCTAGTGGGGGTGGGGGGCACTTGGTTTTGTCGTTTGGGACACTGTTGCTGATGTGGGGGTTTTGGGGTTGGAGGCATCTGGGGGGGACCCCGGGGGGTGGGATCACTGGGCGGATGGGGCGCTGGACGTCGTGGCCGGCCTGGGGTTGGGCTTTGGGTGGTGACTCCTGATGGCTGCATGCGGTGCCTTGGGGGGGTTGCACTGACGGACATGGGTTACTGGCCTGGTGGCCGTGCTGCGCCTGGGTAGGGTCTGGGGTGGGCCTGGGGATTCGGGGCTCGGGGGCGCCGCGCCCCCTAGCTGTGGTCCTGGCTGGGGGTCGGCCGGCGTGGGGTCTCTGTTGGCTGTGGGGGTCGTGGCCGGCCGGTGGCCGGCATGTGCAGCCGCCTCTCTTTTTTTCTCTGGGCCGATTGTCATCGCCAGTCCCTGTATGGCGTCTCGCCTTGTTTGCTGGTTGGGGTGCCTGGCTGCTGGTCGCGGCGGCCGGGTGGCGTTTCTGTGCCGGATCAGTCCTTTTTTGCACTGGACTTGGCTCCTGGGTCTTGGTCTTTGTGTGGGGCGCTGGGGTCGGGCATTTGGCCGGGATCGGTCGGACTTGCAGGTGGACTGGCCGGGTGGTGGGCGTGCATGGCAGGTGGGTGGGGCGCTGGGTTTGGTCTCCTGCCGGGCCGTTGAGCAACCTGGGTGTCTAGTGTCTTTTGTGTTTTGAGAGTAGAGCGAATGTCAGGGTGGGTTTAGTTCCCCTTCTGGGATGGGGCTGGGGGGACTGCCTTGGGGTCCGTGGGGCTTTGTGGTGCTGTGGCCGTGGGCCCCGGGTCGGACGTGCCATGGCCTCCCTCCCCTGGTGGATCCCGGTGAACAGCGGTGCCTATTGGGGTCAGTGGGGGAGCTGGCTCCCTAGGAAGACATTTTGTCCCCCAGTCCTTCCCTCCCCATCCCTGGACACCTCTGTTCACCCGCTCCATCACTTTACCACTCATATAGGGTCTTGGGGCATGGGCACATCACTGGGGTGCGAGGAGGGGCTTCCCTCCTCGCTGTCCCGTGGTGTCCTGGGTCCCAATTTTAATATACAACTTAGACACTCCCACTTATAACATTTTCACACGACACATATGTAGGGACTTTGGGGTGGGCACACTTTTCGGCATCCAGAGGGGGAGCGGTACAATCAGCTTCACCTCTGGTGCCGGTGCCCACTGTTAAACCACATATAGACACTGAGGGCTCGGGGTGGGGGTTGGGGGATGTGTGGCTGCCTCCCCCACATCCCACCCCTCTGTTTTAAATGCACATTATAACAACACGCATCAACACCACACTCGAGCGGGAGGATGGAGGCTAGGGGTCTTTTCCCACCCCTGTTCGCTACGGGCCATCAGGGGTTGGGGTCCGGAGGGGGACAGGCGGTCTGGTTGGGGTCCTGGGCTGTCGGGCTGCTTTGGCACTGTGGGGCCCTTGGCGGTCTGCTTGTCTCCATCCTAGAAGGTAGGGGGTCCACCTACCGGGTCCGGGGGCTGGTGGCTCTACTGGGGCGTCAGTACCTGGACCTGGGAGCATAAAGTGTGCATGGGGTGTGTGAGTGAGGGTACAGCGTCATTTTTTTTTGGGTGTCTTGGTGAGTCAGTGAGAATGTATGTATTTAAGAGGGAGGGAACGTATGACTGTGTCTGTATGTCTTTGTCTACCTGTCAGGTTGGATCTTGGTCTGCCTCCTCGCCTGGCGCACCTCAGGCCTTACACTTAATGGGGGGCCTATTTCCCCTCCGTCACTCCCCGCCGGTGACGGGGGCCCCTGCCTGCCGGTGCACCGGTGGTCAATCCGGTTCGGACCTGGTGCGTGCCTGGCAGGGCCTGGGGGGGCCGGTGTGTCGGTCGGCCGATGCGCTGGGCCGATATCTTCCTTTGGTTGGTTGGGGCACCTCTTTTAGAGGTGCCAGGTTTGGGATTGTTGGGTGGTGCCTGCTCGGTGGCTCGGCGGGATGCGGATCCGGCGTCTCTCCTCGTTTGATCACCTGTTCTGTGCGCACCGTGCGTGGCCGGTTCATTGGCGGGTTGGACCGGCCCTGGCCCTCGTTTGATGCCTGGTCTCGGCGCCCGGCGTTGCGCGGGATCAGGACCCGGGAGCTGGCACAACTTGGCGTCCAGATGCTGACTGAGCCCGGCCTGGGGATGCTGTCCGTCCCCTGCGGCTATTGGTGGGGCGCTGGGATGTTGGCGGTGGGAATTGGCCTAGTGTGGAGAAGTCGCGTGGCGGCCGGCGGCCGGCCGCAGCCCCTGCAGTGCCGGGGGCCCCCCGTCGGCCGGTCCCTTGTCGGGTCCCTAGTGGGGGGTGGGGTGCCCCTGGGCCCCGGCTCCCCTGGGCCCCGGCTCCCCTGGTCCGTTGACCGGCCCGCCCTGGCGCGGCCGGTTGCCGGCGGGGCCCGTGGGCTCGTCACTGCTGCCCCCCCAGGCCCCTGCATAGTGGCCGCTGGATGTTCCCCTGGGGTTCTCCTTTTCTCCTCTCTTGGGGGATGCGGTCGGCCCCGCCCGGGTCCGCCTGGGGCTCTGGCGGTCCTTTGGACGTCTTTGCTCCAATCTCCTTCATGACTGGATCGATTCCTGGGGGACGGATTGATGTCTTCTCACACCAACTATCGAACACTCTTATGGAGTAACCTTCTATGCACCAGCATGCTAACACACACACGTAGATGTGGGGTCTCTGGTGTTTAAGGATATATTCTTGGGCTGAGGTTATCATTACTAGAGCTTGATTAATCAGTACCATGAGTTTTTCTGTGACATTGTTGTTGTATTTTTATATCTATTTTTGTGTGATGTGGTTGGGTAATTCTTAGTTCACAATGTTTGGTTGGTTTTGTCGATGTTCCTTTTTTGTGTTTTGTCTTTCCCCCTCTCTCTGCCGTCCTGTGGGTATGGAGGCAGATTTCAATGTTTTCCTGTGTTTTCTGTGTTCCCCTTCCTCTTTTGTATTTTCAACTCACCCTCTCTCATGAGATTTTGTTTCCTACCTCTCTTCTTCATCTTCCTTCTTTCTTCTCCTTAATTTTCCATCTCCGTGTCCATAACATCAGGAAATAAAAACCCCAACAATTCATAATAAAGATTTTTCACACATAAATCAAGTGGAGTACTATAGCAAAAGCTGTACTGCTCCGCTTGTGAAAGTAAATCTGTTGGGCTTCTACTTGGTACTCAGACACCAATTCTGAGCTCCACACTGCCAAACAGGACACTTTAAAAGAAAAAAAAGAAGAAAAAAAAAGAAAAAGAAAAAAAAAAGCTTAATAATTTCATCTTCATTTTACTTCCTAAATGATTAATCATTTCATACGTGATTTTATCATTTCCAGGTGCAGTTTTTTTTACTTTTCCCTAATGACTTTTCCAATTCTTCCAGACTAAACTGTATGTCCATTAATGACATTTTATTCCCTTCATCCTTTTCTCCATCATATTTTCTTCTAGTTTCTTCTCTTTTCTTCCTTCTATCCTCTGATAGATTGTCATTACTATTTATTTTAACAAAAGTTTTAGCTAATACTTCTGCTTTGTCCTCATTTTTAATAACTAACTCATCTCCTATTTTGAGTACTGGATAATTCCATTCTCTATAAATTCCTTTCATTTTCCTTATCATTCCCCAGACTTCATTTATTGGAGTATCTTTTATAATTTATTAAATTGTCATAATTATGAGTCTTTTTTAATACTTTTAAACTTTTATTTCTTTCCTTAATTGCTTTCTCACAATTCTGATTCCACCAATGAACAGTTTTCCTGTTCATACTTCCCTTACTTTTTGGTATTGTTACCTCTGCTGCTTCTATAATAACTTTTCTAAAAGTTTCTTCTATTTTTTCCACATTATTCTCCAAATTTACTTTCTCTTGATTTTCTTCACATACATTTTTTAATTTACTCCTGCTAAGGTAGCTATTCCCATCCAAATGGTATCCCCTTATGGCAAGCCGAGTTAACATTTAATCAACGACCACTCCTATCTAAACTTCCTATTTTAGATACCAATTATTTTATTTATCCTAGTACAAAAACATTTTTCTAGTCAAAATTGAAATTAAAGATATCAACAACTGTATTTTTACTAGGATAAATTGTATTTTAGGATATTCATAATTACAATTGTACTAGTAAAAAATTAAGTTTGAGATATCTCTAAATTCTTAAAAAGTTAAGGTAGCCGTTATAACATTTAATAGGTAAAATGGATATGTATTCCAGATATCTTTAAATCAGTTCTTCCTAGTAAGAATTAACTTTCCAGATATCCATAATTCAATTTGTTCTAGTACAAATGAACATTTCGCCTATCCAAAATGTAATTCTTCCTAGGACAAATGACGTCACGTTTCCCATTCATGTGTATGGGGTTTGCAGCTGCTCCTATCCACAAAAACATTCTTCCTATCTAGAATGAACATTGTGGATAGGAGGAATTGAATTCTTACTAGGAAAATTTTGAATTTCAGATAGCAAGAATTCAATTGTTACTAGTACAAACTCTTATTTTAGATAGGTAGAATAGTATTTTAATTTTTCCTATCTATAATTTAATTTCAGATATCCAAAAATACATTTTAACTAGTAAGAATGTTATTTTAGATAGGAAGAACTGCAATCTTCCTAGGAACAATTAAGTTGTTGCTATCTGTATCTTAATTGTTGAGGTCAATAATTCCTTTGTTTGTTTTTTACTGCTGACGTATGTAAATGACGTTACCTAAACGTCAACAGCTACAGTTACGTACTTCCGCTGAACTGTCAGACAGAGCGGTTACTTCCATTAGCCTGTGCTACATGTTACATGCTATGTTTAGGTAGCTGCTTCACTAGCCGTGATGAAACAGTCGAACTTTAAATACATGTGTGTTTATTTCATATTTTAAGTTGCTATCCCCCATGGCTAAATAAAGCACTCTCTGAACTGGTTTCAGTTATGTAGCCTACTGATGTACAAAACAATGGACATACAGTAAGGGGCTTCTTTCAAAGAAAACTCTCAGGTGAATTTTATTATGCTTTATATGCCGTTCATTATATTTCTATGCAAAACAAGAGCAATTTCAATAGAGCAGTATATTCACATTTGAAACCAGATACTTTTCTTTACTATTAAACCTCAAATTAGAGAAACTTTTTTTGTTTTAGCTAAATAAATATTGACATATTTTTTGAATTAGTTAAATGTCAGAATAAAGACAGAGAGAGTTATGTATTTATTTTTTAGCACTTTAATCAAAGTCAGGAGTATATATATGCTAAGTCTATTGCATCTTTAATCAAAAAGCAAACTTCAGATGATTCCATTCTGAGTTTAAGAAGCTTCTGATAAGTTAATAGAGTCCATTTGAGTTAAATGGTGGCACACCTGTTGATGCATATTAAGGCACCCCCAAAACACAGAGCCTCTTTCTTTGACATGGGAAAATCAAAAGTAATCAACCAGGAAAAGAATTGTGCACCTCCATAAGTGTTGCTCAATTTTGAATACAATTTGGGTGCAATTTGCCATTAAAAAATACATAAAAATACTCTCTTTATACTTACATTTAACAAATACAATTTTTTAATATTTATTAATCTAAAAAAAAAAAAAAGTTTAGTCTGATTTGATGTTTGACGGTAAAAAAGTGTTTTTATCTGAAGTGTATGTAAATATCTGGTTTCAACTATATATTTGATGTTTGGCTTGATTGCTCGCACAAAGAGGGAGAGAGAGGAACAGAGAGGAGATGAGAATGAGGACAGAACAGAGATGGAACAAGATCCAGGTGAGAAAGACATGTTAGTCACCGACAGTTGTTTGCCAAAACTCGCTAGAACATGTTCACAAATGTATCTTATAAGGTTTGTAATTTTTCTAATTCTATATTTAATAAGTCATGCAGGTTTTTTTTGCACAGCTAGGCGAAATAGTTATAAAATTCTGTAGTTCTTTGGCAGAATTAACAAAATAATATGGTACAAACTAGTAACTCAGAGAGACAAATATAGAGGTATCAATAAATAGTAATGACTCTTTCTGATCATTCAGATAAGTCAGGGGAAATCAGGAAAGACAGAGAACACCAAAACACACCTGAAAAAGAATACTTGAATAATATTGACCCTGAAAATGTCATTGATAGGTTCGCAAAACTCAAGCCTTGAAGATACAGTCTCATGCTGCCACAATAAAGAGGGTTGCTGGGGCTGCTCAAAGAGCCATGAGTCACAGATTACACCGGAGAGCATACAGGGTGGCAGGTCCCAACTCGCTGTGGCACATTGATGGCAACCACAAGTTAATCAGGTAATATGGGCTGGGTATCGATTCAAATTTCAAGAATTGATTCGATTCCGATTCTCAACAGTTAGAATCGATTATCACGATCCAATTCAATCCGATCAAGTTTGAATGGTTTTTTTTGTGCTGTTGTCTTAATTACATGCATGTAATTCAATGACTTAACACTGGGTGAGTAACAGTTTACCAGGAAAAAACTGTATTAACACTTTCAGAACTAAGCCTTAAAACGGCTGTCTGGCTTTTTAATTCTTATTTTAGCTGTAAAAAAGGGCAAACTATGTTAAACAATTAAACCAATTTTTGAACTTGTGAATCGAATCGATTCTTATAATTTTTATAAGAATTGAATCCGAATTGATTTTTTTCAACACAGCCCTAATGCCAATCTTATGATTTGTAGATAAAACAATATGTGATGTATGGCTTAATCCTGAAGGAACTCTTGAATATTGTTGAATTCCTACGACACATTTGAATTGATTAGATTTTAACTAACAAGTTTTTTTATTATTATTTCTAGGTGGCGTATAGTCATTCATGGTGGAATTTGTGGCTTCAGCCGACTGATTGTGTTCCTGAAGGCCTCAGACAACAACAGAAGCAGCACAGTGTTGGATATTTTCATTGATGCTTCCACAAGATACGGCGTACCATCCCGTGTCAGGTGTCATGATGGAGGAGAGAACAATGCTGTGTGCTTGTTCATGAACATATACCGTGGACTGCAACGGGGAAGTGCCATACGCGGTCGAAGTGTCCATAACCAGCGAATAGAAAGGCTCTGGGGGGATCTTTGGCGGGCTCTCACTAATGTGTACCATCAGGTCTTCTCTTTTTTTGGAAGAAGAGAGGATCATTGTATGCACAAATGAGACACACATTTGGGCTCTCCATTATGTTTACCTGCCAATAATAAGCAGAGACATGGAAGCATTCAGACAACAATGGAATAACCATGGCTTGCGCACTGAAGGTCACCGCACTCCAAGCCAGATATTTGTGGAAGGGTGTCTTCGGAGGAGAAGGGAGGGACTCACAGCCATGGCAGAGATCTTTGGAGACGGCACGGCAGCACCAGCAAACCAGGACCTGCCTTTGCTAAACTGGGAAGACAGGATCAATGAACCCCCCAACCAGTTTGTTCCAACACAGGCTCAGATGGAACAGCTCCAACAAATTGGTTCAGAACCAGAGCCCCCTGGCAGCCTTTGTATTGACAAGCTCCGAAGGGTCATTGCCATTTTGGAGGAGTGATCACCATAGGCACCGAGAATGTTCAGACGGTGTCCCACCTGTGTGTGTGTGTGCGTGGGGGGGGTATAAATGTTTTTGTTCCACCTAACAAACCTGTTCATACAAATTTTCTTTTTTGGTACCATTTTAACCCTGTAATTACACCCTCTACTGATGAAAGTACTCCAAAATAACTAGAGTTCTGTCAAAAGACTTTTGGACATGCTGGTATGATATATAACAGATGCATCAACTATTTGCTTCACATAACTAATGTTTTCAATATTGAAATATTGATGTTTAATGCAAAGGGCATGTTTTTGTCCTTTTTAGTCAACATGAAGTAAAACAACATTTATGAAAATGTAATTTAGAAAAGTGATGCACTGAGTGGCAGGATGTCATAGTATATTATTCATTTTATGAATGTATTATTTTAGTTGCAATAATTAAAATATTGAAAATGATCAGGACAAAGTATCTTCTCCACAAAAATAGCGGTATCTGCAGCCTGCTGTTATCTGCTGAGCTCCACAAACCAAGCTTCTATACATATTGTCCTGCTCTTTCTCAATACTGTCGGACCTCCTATGAACAAGCTTAGTCCGGTTCCTCAGGGCGGTGAAGGGAGCCAGGACTGCTGCTGCAAGATGCGGAACAGGGAGAAGGATGAGGAGGCGCACCTGTGTGATCCAATAAAATGTAATCATTTTTCAATCAGAAGAAAAGTAACCGATTTGATGTTTCATTTGTTCAGAGTAGTTAAGTGTTGCCACAGAAGTGAATAACAGCAAATTAAATGATTCGTTGCAACATATTGTCATGTTTACAGCAGGACAATAAGTCCGAACTCTGAGCCGAGAACGGACCTAGTGAGTCTGTCTCCCCTGCGGGGCGAGAGAGGACGAGGTGGGAGGCTTATATAAAGCAGCAGAACAATATTAGACATTATGCTTGAAATAATGAGGGAAATGCAAAGGGTATTAAAGGGAGATTGTGTTATCCTGTTGTTTGTCAAAACCTCCGTTACTTTTCATCCTATATAGTCTTATTAAGTGCATTCTGTAGCTGATATGCGTCTTCTGTGTGGACGCTGCACGCGAATTTGCACATATCAGTATATCGCTCGCTGGAGCTTGGATGTTAGTCAAGCTGCCTTATTTGAGTCTGAAGATCAGCCTCATATTCATGTGTTCTGTCCCTGTTTCATCACCTTCTCTTGCGCTGCTTGATGATTTACTCCTGCTGCGCTCCAGTTTACTCAGTCTGGGGACATCTATGATTGTGTGTGTTCCGGTATCAGTGTTGACCTCAGTGGACTCTGGTCTCACATAGCTACTTGCGTTCAGGTATCGTTTGATTTACAAATACCTATTTAGTAAAAGTAAAAATAATTTTGTTAAAATAATTTGAAAAATATTGAAAATGATCGGGATGGAGTATCTTCTTAATATCACCTTCAGAAGATTCTAGCAGATGACAAAAATAGCATTATTTGTATGGAGGACTACGGGGGTCATTGGAAAAGCAATACAGCATTTTGACGAGGAGTGCTTAATTGTGAATTAAAAATATAGATTGCTAGATATAATTTCAAATTCAACAATTAATCCATACAAAAAAAGACAAATTTGAAAAGCATTTTGTAATTACACATTTTAAATTCAAATACTAAAGAGGAATTGCAAATTGTGTTTATTATTTGATTATTAAATACTGTGATTTGAAAATGTTTTTCAAATCCTATTTCAAAATGGAGAATTAAATAACACAATTAATAAATGAGATCGTAAATATCTTTCCTATATATGTATATATATATATATGTGTGTATATATATATATATATATATATATATATATATATATATATATATGTGTGTGTGTGTGTGTGTGTATATGTTGTCAGGGACCAAGCAGTTAGACACCAGGACAAAGGTATAAAGGGGTATTCTCCATTTATTTTTCCCAAATATAATTAACAAAATACTGAACTCATATCAAAATGTAGAAAAAAGAACGGCCAAAAGGGAAACAGCAACTAAGCCAAACCTAACTAAGACTAACAAACAGACTGACTCACAATGAACACAGGGGATTTTATACACAGAGGCTAGCCTACAAGAAACAAGGAGGGGGGAAAGGGAAAGAGACTAAGACAAACAATGAATAAACCTAAGGAACTAATCAAGTCAGTGAATTATAACTATAAACACAAATATCTAAACTAATACATCCTAACAATCTGGTATATAATCCAGTTCAGCTTTAGAGATCTTTGAGCTCTTTGAGCTTCAAGTCCCCTGCTTCCAGCAGCCAGATGGATTCCCCCACTTCCTGGAGTTGCACCAATTAGTGTCCTCTCAGCCAGTTCATTCCATCTTAGCAAAAAAATAAATGAAAACAGTTAATGATCAAAATGTGAGATGTTACTAAATGTGTGCACCCATATTAGTAAACATCTTAAAATATTGCAAAATTAAATAATGAACATATCAGTGTGAAAACCCAAAACATTTAAATACTAACACTGAGAGATGGCTGGAGAAACCGCCACACACTCCCCCTCCTCTGGAAACGCCATGGGCCAGCGGGATAGGTAGTCAGCAGTGGAGTTTTGCTTCCCAGGGATGTGATGGATCTCAAACTGGAAGGGTTGCATCGCCAAGTACCAGCGGGTTTTTCTGCTGTTAGAGTCCTTCATCCTTTCAATGCCACTTTAGAGCCTTGTGGTCCATTTCTAGGATAAATCTTCTCCCCAAACGGTAATATTTAAGTGAATCCAAGGCCCACTTAACAGCGAGGCATTCCTTTTCTACTGTAGAGTAGCGGGTTTCTCTTGGGAACAGTTTTCTGCTTATAAAAGCAATTGGATGACGTCCTTCTGGAGGCCCTTGAAGCAACACAGCACCTAGGCCACGCTCTGATGCATCCGTTTGCAAAACAAATGGTTGGTCGAAGTCTGGACAGTGCAACACCGGATGTCCACTTAAGGCACATTGGATTTCCTTAAATGCCTTCTTTGCCTCCTCCGACCACTGGAGCTGGTTAGGTCTTTTGGGGCTGGTCATATCTGTAAGCACAGCAGCTTTGGTAGAAAAGTTAGGAATTAATTTATGATACCAACCAGACATCCCCAGGAATGATTTCAGTTGCTTCGTGGTTTGTGGTAAAGGGCATGACTGAATTGCTTGGACCTTTTGAATCTGAGGCTTAATGACTCCGTTGCCAATAACATGCCCCAGGTATTGCACTTCCTTTTTGGCCAGGTTGCATTTAGCAGCATTAACAGTTAGACATGCAGCCTGAAGACACTCAAAGACAACCTTGATGTGTTCCAAATGCTCCTCCCAGCTGTTACTATAGATGACAATATCATCTAAATAAGCAGATGCAAAATGTGAAAGTCCTCCCAAAACCTTATCCATAAGTCTCTGGAAGGTTGCAGGTGCTCCATGGAGCCCAAAAGGCATGACTGTAAACTGATAAAGGCCCCAAGGTGTTCTGAAGGCCGTCAGCT
>OY747709.1:7399495-7404495 GCA_963556495.2 Valencia hispanica | reverse complement strand
AGATAGAAGTGTGCAGCAGTGTTAGTATGTAATGTTTGTACCTTTTTAATTTCTGGGTCTCCGACAGGGAGTTCCACTATTTCCTTTTCAGGGAAAAGGATTTCTTTTTCCCATAAAAAGGTAGGTCCTTTGAGCCATCTGGATGATAGCAACTCATTCACTGTTGCGCCTCTTGAGGCAATGTCTGCTGGGTTATCCATTGTGGAAACATAAACCCACTGCTTGGGATTTGTGCTGTTTCTTATCTTCTGCACCCTGTTTGCCACGAAGGTGTGAAAACGTCTTGCTTCATTGTTTATATACCCTAACACAACCTTAGAGTCTGTCCAGAAGAATTCTTCAACCTTTTAATAAGGTAACTCTTCTCTGAGCATGTCACTCACTGTCACAGAGACTGTGGCTGCGGTTAACTCTAGCCGTGGAATGGTTGTGATCTTTGTGGGAGAGACTCGAGATTTTCCGATGATAAAAGCACAGTGTATATTTCCCTATTCACTTATGAGTCTTAAGTATGAACACTGTCCATATCCCATATCACTGGCGTCTGAGAAATGGTGGATTTCCCTTTTAACCACCTTCCCGAATGATACAGGTTTGTAGCACCTGGATATTTTCACCTGCTCCAGGTTAGTGAGATCTTCTTTCCATTGTTCCCACTGAGGTGTCAGATCTTGGGGCAGCGATTCATCCCAACTTGTTCCCTGTCTGCACATTTTTTGCAACATGGATTTTCCTTTAAGAAGGAATGGGGCTACAAATCCCAAGGGATCATAGATGGATGAGACTGTAGATAACATTCCTCTTCGCGTGAAAGGCTGATTTTTCAGTGTAATGTTAAAAGTGAAGCAGTCCTTATCTATGCACCAGTGGATACCCAATGCTCGCTCTGTGTGTGTCTCACTTAAAGCCATGTTCTTTGATTCAATGTTTGGTGGACGTTCTGATGGTGGTATACTGTTCAGCACGGCAGTACAGTTTGACACAAACTTGTGTAGTCGCAGGCCACCTTCGGCACATACTGCACGTGCCTCTTGGGCCAGCTGAATGCCCTTTTCTGCTGTTTCCACACTTGTGACTCCATCGTTCACATAGAAATCTCTGGCAATGAACTGTGCGCCTAGTGGGTAAGCCATACTGTTTTCTTTGGCAAGATTTTTTAAGCCATAGTTGGCACATCCGGGAGAAGACACAGCTCCAAAGAGATGCACAGCCATTCTGTATTCTTGAGGCTGTTTGTGCATGTCTCCATTTTTCCACCACAGGAAGCGGAGGTAATCACGATCACTCTGTGATACTTGGAATTGATGGAACATCTTCTCAATGTCACACATCAAGGCGATTTCATGTTGTCAAAAGCGTATAAGGACACCTGTGAGGTTGTTTATCATATCTGGACCAGGGAGCAGATGCTCGTTCAGGCTGGTTCCCTTATGCTTGGCTGAGCAATCGAAAACAACCCGAAGCTTTTCTGGTTTCTTTGGGTGGTAAATACCATGATGTGGTATATACCATTTTTCACCAGTAGGTGCTTCCTTTACAACTTCTTCTGCCTCTCCTCTCTCTATAATATCTGACATGTATTTAACATAATCTTCCCTGTATTTGTCATTTTTTGAGAGTTTTCGTTTGAGCTGGTCAAGCCGAAATTCTGCAAGCAGTCTGTTATCTGGCATGGATGGCCTCTTTTTAAAGGGCAATGGCATCTCATAGTGTCCTTGTTTATTTCTTTTTATTGATTCTTGAAGTTTCTTGAGAAAGCTAAGATCATCCTGTGAACAGTTTTGTCCTTTACAGCTGCTTCTTTAAAGTCACTCTCCAAAGCACAGATTGCATCAAAAGGGGTCATTGGTGGCATCTCTTTACTAGAGGCACGATGAGAGATACTTTTAACTTTGTTTGTTTGATTGCAGGTTCCTGAAGTGCCCACTATGCTCCATCCTGAAACTGTTTGGACAGCATATGGTTCATCCTCCTTGCCTAAAACCACTTGCCTGGGTGCCAACACTCTTGAACAGTTGTAGCCTAGCAATAAACCCACCTCGCAACTGAGAAGAGGAGGTATGTCATCTCTGAGTTTTGTTAGATGGCCCCATTGCTTAGCTGTGTCACAAGTTGGTATGTGTTCTCGGTTGGCAGGGATATGATCCTTTGTGTATGTAGGAGGAAGGTCAATGTGTGTGGCAGAATTGTAACCACGCACTCGGAGACCAATTACTCTACAGCTATGTATAATTGCATTTTCTCCAATCATTGTTGTTAACTTTAGTTTCACTGGGTAGCTTTCAACTTGTAGTTCCTCACTTAAGTCTTTCTCAATAAAAGCTGTGTCACTCTGAGTATCTAATAAAGCATAGACAAGTTTTTCTACCTGTGGGTTTGTAGCGGATGACACCCATACAGGAACGATCATTGAAGTAGCACATTGTCCTTCTCTAGCAACATTAAGTGCCATAGCATTCGTTGTCTCTGATATGCACCTTTGTGATGTATTATGTCTACTCACTTGTCTTTCTGCAGCTTTGTCTTTGCTGTAGTTGTCATCATGGAGGCAGGTTGGATGCCTTTTTGTGCAGATTTCAAAGGTGAGGCGCTGACGACATTCTCTCACACTATGATGTTGATTCAAACAGCCGTAACATAGTTTTTTGTCTTTCACAAATGTTCGTCTTTCCTCCAGCTGCCTTTTCAGGAGGTCCGGACATTGATGTAGTCTATGTGAGTTTTGGCACAGCATACACTGGAGTCTGGCATTTGACCCTTTGTCATATTGCACAAAAGTCTTTGTACTTAAAACACTTGCCTTATTTCTTTTATAGTCACCTGAAATTATTTTCTCACTGGATGGTTCAGAGGCACGAAGAGCATGGATGGAAGTAATAGGGTTGCAGGCTACTTCAGCTTCTTCCTGTAGAAATGCAGCAAATTCGCTTAGTTTTGGAAATTCTTGACCATTCGCTAGTGCCTTTGTAACTTGGCGGTTCCACCTGGCGGCTGCCCAGTCAGGTAGCTTTTGTGTCAGTTTTTGATTTTCTTCACAATCATTTAATATTTCAAGGCCGTTGACATGAGGGATCGCTGAATCGCAGGCACTTATGAAGTCAGCAAAACTTCTTAGTCCTTCCGCATCTTTATTGTGTATTTTTGGCCAGTTTGTCAATTTCTCTCTGAAGGCTCTTTGGATCAAAAATGCCTGTCCATATCGTTGGTCTAGTTTTTTCCAGGCATCCTGATATGCTGCTTCATGATTTCTAAAGAACGTTCCTTCTAAACATTTGAGAGCTGGGCCACTGACATACCTTTTCAGATAATACAGCTTGTCTGCTGGAGGAATTCCTCTTTGGCCGATTAGTGACATGAAGGATTTTTTCCATTCGATAAAGTGAAGAGGTTCTCCATCAAATACTGTTGGTTGTGGGGTGGGAAGCCTATTTAATGTTATGTTATCCTGCATGGCTTGAGTCAGTTCATTAACAGTTACTGGTGCAGATAACACTGCTGCGTGTGAAGAATGCATTGAAGTCGTTTGAGGTGCAGGATTATGGTTCCCCTGATCATGCTGCATGTTGATCAGCAGTGGTTCAGTTTTATGTCTTATCTCTTTATCATAAGCTTGAAGTCTGGCTCGAGCTGACTCCATTTCCTTTTCAGCATGCAGGCTATCAAGTTCAGCCTTTTAGTTTTTCGAGTTCTTTTCTCTGATGCTCTTCTAGAGCTTTTATTTTTTCCTTTTGCTTTCTCTCCTCTTGTATTATTCTGTATTCTGTTTCCTTTGCTGCCACCTCTGCAGCAAGATCTGCTCGTTTGTATGTAGTATGGGAAGATGAAGAGCGGTATGAGATGTGAGATTGAGCAGCAGTAGAACCATAAATGGAGTATGCATAGTCTATTTGATAACTCTCTAAGACGATGTTGCTCATATTCAGCTTCAAAATCTCCATCTATGCCTGTTGTTCTCTCATGAATGACTTTAATGATGTCTCGGGTAACAGCTTCACATGCGTCGATTTTTCTTCTTAAATCTGGTGGGAGTGTGACTTGATTTCTTATTTCAGTGTAAAGTTCTGTGACGTCATTTTTTCTTTTCTCTAAGTTGTCTGCAAGTGCTGACATATCCTCTTCTGTAATGTCTGCCTTTAATTCTTCTCTAGTCTTTCTGGCAATCATTTTCCACTGTTCATATAAGCTTTTTTCTTTTTTGTCTAATTCTTCCTTTTGGTAGGAAATCATTTTTTCTGTCGGCATTTTAGTACGTTCAGAACGACGTAGTTGCTCTGGGTGGGTTTCTGTTGCCCTTTCTGTGTGTTTAGCTGATTTGTCCAATTTCTTCTCTGTGCTTATATTTGTGCCTTCAATGAGTGGTTTGTCACTGTGTTTTTCCATTTGTGGACTAGCAAAATGTTCTTCAATGTTTTCAGAACTCACAGAAGAACTGGATGAATCTTGTGTTCTTTTACAGTCTGCCATGGTTTTCCATTAGAGCAATCTCGGCCCTCTGCTGTCTGTGTATATATATATATATATATGTGTGTATATATATGTTTATGTGTATATATATGTATATGTATATATATATGTATATGTATATATATATATATGTATATATATATATATATATATATGTATATGTATACATATATATATATGTATATATGTATATGTATATATGTATATATATACGTATATATACACTACCGTTCAAAAGTTTGGGGTCACATTGAAATGTCCTTATTTTTTAAAGGAAAAGCACTGTACTTTTCAATGAAGATAACTTTAAACTAGTCTTAACTTTAAAGAAATACACTCTATGCATTGCTAATGTGGTAAATGACTATTCTAGCTGCAAATGTCTGGTTTTTGGTGCAATATCTACATAGGTGTACAGAGGCCCATTTCCAGCAACTATCACTCCAGTGTTCTAATGGTACAATGTGTTTGCTCATTGGCTCAGAAGGCTAATTGATGATTAGAAAACCCTTGTGCAATCATGTTCACACATCTGA